>BDDA01000444.1:17634-59157 GCA_001662385.1 Chlamydomonas asymmetrica | reverse complement strand
GGGGGGGGGGGGGGGGGGGCGGTGCGGTGCGGTGCAGGGTAGGCTTAGTACTGCTGCAGTAAGGCCCCAGGGACTGGTGAAGTGCGAGTACTGCCTGCCTGGTGGCTGGTGCGCTGATCGTTAAATGGGGGCCTGCGCCCAGTACCCCTCGGGCGTCCAGGCTGGCTTGACCTGCAGCCAGCCACGGACAGCGCTGTCACCTGACGAGCGGGTTGTTTGCGTTCTCGTGTGGCTCACCTCCCATCCTCCACCCCCCCACCCTCACCCCGCCCGGTCTCACCCGCGTGTGCCTCACCTCCCCCCTGCAGGTCTGACGCCTACCATGCGGTGGCGCTGGCAGGGCTTGAGAAGCGCAGCGAGCTGGCGGGGCTGGACCGCAAGGCCTTTGAGCGCGCCCCCCGCGCCGCCATGCGCGACGCGCTGGCCTACCTGCGGTCCCGCTACGGCGGCCCCGCAGCCTACCTGGAGCACATCGGCTTCAGTAGGGCGCGTCAGCAGGCCCTGCGCCGCGCACTCACCACCACACCACCACCCGCTGCCGCCGCTGCCGCCCGGGCCGCAGCCGCTCAGCCTGTGGTCGTGCAAGCTGTTGCGGATGGCAGCAACGCCGCCACGCAGGCAGCAGCAGCAGCAGCGCGTTGAGCCGGTGGCGGTGGCAAGCACACAGCAGCATTAGCACTGGTGGGAGGGCGCACACATTGACTGGAGGAAGCATCACACCTCACATGGCCGGTGCGCTGCCTCCGGGGCCATCACGTGCGCGCAGGGAGGGGCGTGTGTGCAGCCGTCAGGCCCGCGTGTGAGGCCGTCACTGATCAGCACTCACTTGTGTGGGCGCATGCGGTGTGGAACACTTGATGTGACGGCTTCCTGCCCAGCCCTTTGCAAAGTGCCGCTTCGGTGATGTACAACTGCCTGTTGTTTGTGTACAGCATGAGGTGTACCTGCTGCTGCGAAGCCCATGCAACACAAACTGTCGGTGACTGCAGTATCCGTACACTATAACATGACCCCTCCCTTCTCCGGCACACGCACAGTCACACCACACACACGCACACGATTGTGACACATGTCGTTGCTCACATTGCATTGTCACACGGAGCCCCCATGCATTTCCCTTATATCCACATGCTGGGTGGAGACCATATGCTGGGATACGCACACCCCACGCACACCCCACGCAACTGCATACTGCATCCCTGTGAGTCCATTGGTGAGCCACAAACTCACTGGGCGTTGTTTTGGTCACGGGCTGAGTTCATCACGCAATCAGGAGCAGTCCAACCCTCATCCGCAGTCTGTCTAGAACAGCAGCAAAAACTCAATTCCAGGTGGCTTCAGTAAATAGTTGACTGGCCCCCCAGCTTTGCGCACTCAAAAGTTACCGAGTTGCTACCAAGTCCGTCACGGTGCGGTCATGGCTCAAGCCTATTGGGATACTGGAAGGAACTTCTGGTCTAACAGACAATCTAGGACTAGAATATGACACTTTGAACCCCTTAATCTCACATTTTTACCAGCAAGCGCAACCTGGTAAACTTTGGGCACCGTTCCAACCGGCATCCTGCGTCGAAGGCCCAACCTCCCGCCAGGATTAGTATGTCAACGCAGTGAGGTTAATGCATACAAAATCATACGTTTTGCAGCTCAGGTACAGTTGTGTGAAATCAACGCTTTGCGTGGCCTCTGGCGATGATCCCGAAAACTGCCCTCTCCTTGCTTGCTGTTTTTTTGTACAATGTGCCGCAGCAAAAGCCTGCCCCACAGCCTGCCCCACAACAGCTTGTTTGTCACACAGGACATGCTATAGAAACGTCTGTGCGGTTTGCACATGTTCGCAAGCGTTGACGACCCAGCCTGAACTTCCGCCCGTGCATGCCTGTTCCTTGCAGCCATCAGTTTCCAATGTGATGGCCTTGAGGACCAAGCGCCCCGTGATGGGTTCCAAACACGCAATGCAAGAACCACGCTGCCTCCAAGTAACATACACCCTCGGCATCCATCCACCGCAGGGTAGGGGGGTTAGAGATATACAGCAGGCAAGTGCAAAATGCAGCCAAATGGCCTTCCCATAGTCTGTAGCTTGTGCAGCAGTTTAAGGCGCTCGAGGTTGGCAAAAGGCAGGATGGCCAGTGCATTGTCTAATTGTCACGGTGGAGTGTCATTGAAATTTGACATTGACAGTCGTGGCACGCTTGTTCCTTGTGCTTCCACCTGCACAGGACCTCATACCGAGAAGACCCTGTTACCAGACACATATCATAGGCACAGCATATACATCTATCTGGCAACACGCACCTGTCGCAAGACCCCCCAAAAGAAATGATGGCCTGATTCTGTGGTCCTCAGGGAGCTGCCTGGGCAGTGCTTGAGCATGCACCTGCTGCACAAGCTTGTGCTGGCGTTCTTGGGGGTACTTTTTGTTGCCATACAGACACGGCTACACTTCAAGTCTGTACAATGTCTGCTATGGCAAGCCCGCGCGCACCCCTTTCCCGGAGACAGTCATCTGGGCGAAGCTGCAAGCCCTGCTCTCCTGGGCAGCAGCAATATCGGTGCAATTGACAGCCGCAGCCTCCTATCTCAGCAGGACCGGACACCACGGCAAATGCATCCGGGCCGCGCGCAAGGCATGAACGTGGACGTAGCCAGTTCGTTGCTGGCACGCACTCGGAGCAGAAACCTGGCAGCAAGCAGTGCTTTCCAGGTCTCTGAACACGTCAGACATCAAGGCTGGGACACAAAAAGCAGCAGAGGAGCGGCAGGAGGTGTGGCGGCGTCCGTGGCAAGTTTTCGTGACGCCACGGCAGCGGACGGTGTGCTGGACCACGTGCTGGAGCTGGCTGGGCCTGCGCCCATCCTGGCGCTCACGTTCACCAACAAGGCCTACAAGGACCTGATGCAGAACTGGGTTCAGCACTATCGCAAGCTCAAAACGCCCTATGTCGTGGCAGGTCAGTGCGTGCTTCTGGCGTGCTTGAAACTTCGCACCGCTGAGCGTAGCCGCATTCAATGTATAAACTGGTGCTTGTTCGTTCGCAATCTATAATTGTTATGTGGGCATGCATCGGTTGGCCTTGCTTGAGGGAGCCTGCTGGCACGTCGAGGCTGCTTTGGCTGCGACGGTCAAGCCCGTTGGCAGTTGGCTCGACGTATCGTGCATTGCATGTTGAACGAAGTGAGCACCACAGCCGCACGCAGTGGTATGTGTTAGACATGAGCGACATCAGTGCAGTCCAGCCGCCCTAGCCTAGCGCAGGCTTCCTTGCCTGCCGCGTGACAGCAGCTTCGGTTGCAGCAACGCACGACAGCGTACACGCACATTTTGACAGTGTTGAGGCGCTCAGGCAATTCACCTATGGGTTTTCCCATGCTTGCAGTATTCGATGATGATGCAGCAGTGCATTGCGAGACAAACGGAATACGCTGGATGTGGGCAGCAGAGGCGTTGCAGAAAAGCGATTTCCGCAAGGACTTGCAGAAGTTCAGGTAAGCGTGTTACCGGCAAACCCAGCACATGTAAGCTCACCTCCATACCTGAACCTCGCTCACTGCATGTGCATTCCTTTTAATCGCCGGCAGACGTGTGTTACGACTTATGACGCTTGCCGTTTTGGCAGTGTGCTGGGACTTGCACTCTTGTGTGCATCATTCCTAGTGGCTTTTGGAAACGTTGTTCAGGTTGTTTCCTATAAGTGCGCTGTCCTCCATTCGTGTGTCCAGCAACAAGTGGCGGGTGGCAACCTGCCATGCAGTTACCTGCCTAACTGCACTTTGAACATTTTGGTGGCACTGTATAAATGACAGGTAGAGCATGACACGCTTTGCACGGCTATGCGTATGCCCTGACCTTGCTGCCTTGCTTTGTGGGTCGGGTGGTCATATAAAGTGTGAACTGTGGATGGTCGTGCAGAAACCACTACCGAGGGGCTGACAAGCAGACATGTGTATGCCTGATGCCTTGCGTGTGTGCTGGCTGTAGGCTTATGGGGAGCATGAAACCCCTACTGGTGTCAACTATCCTGCGAACTGGACGCTACAGTGCTGTTGCGCTATCGGACACAGACACCACCTGGCTACAAGATCCTGCACAGCTCTTGCAAATGCAGCCCTCAGCAGATCTCATGATCAGCACAGACTGCTTGTCTCATCAGGCTGAGGTGCAGGGCGCCAACAACGTTCCACGCTGCGGTCACATTCCGGGCAGCTCGGGCAACCTCGCACTCAACACCGGAGTCATCGTGTTCCGTAACACACCTGCTATGTTGGCAATCCTGGACCGCTGGCACGAAGAGCTCGCAGACAGCAATAAGAACACCACAGTCTATGACAAGAACGGTAAAGCCACAGGACTGCGCCTGACCGATCAGATGGAGTTCAACTTGCTGATGAACCGCGTTCTACCTAAACAACTTCGTGCTGACCCTGCCAACCCGAAGCTTCTGCTAGGCAACGCCTTTGGCGCGCCTTTCCGGCTATGGGCACTTCCTGTGGAGGTAGCCGCGGCGGTAAGTGTTTGAAAATCAATCAACGCTCACGCTCATGCTCAACGCTCACGCTCACGTCAACGCTTAGGAACCGCAGCTTGTTAAACGGAGGCCGCATCTGTTTGCGTTTCAGGGCCATACATTTTTCTATCAGCGCCTCCCGCAGTCGCTTGGAGTCAAGCCGTTTGTGGTGAGTGTCTAGGAGGGCTGATGGCTTGCAGGAGTGCTGGCTCGCGTGCGTCATAGTAAACTGTCTCCAGTGAAACACTGTTACGGTGTGTATGGGGATTGTTGATTCTGGACCCTTGAGCTTCAGGCCAACATGCACATGTGCATGCCGCATGTTCTGGGCGGTGTGCAGGTGCACACGACATTCCAGCGTCATGGCATGCCTGCCAAGGTGGTGCGTTTCCGCGAGGAGGGGCTGTGGGCTGAAGCCGACCCCGCCAGGTACCTCGGGGGGGGCCGGGGGCGAGCTGGCTGAGTCACACCACAACGAGGCCCGGCTGGACCGTGAGCGCTCCTAGCTGGGTTGCATGTGCGACCGCCCCGGGTTAGGCCACGCCCGGGGCCAGTCTGCGCGGCAGCAGGGCTGCTGCACGCCTCTTGTTGCATGCGCAGCCGTGTGTGCAGCGCAGCGCTTGCTGTGTGTGTGTGGTGGCTGGTGTCACCCCCGGCAGCACGCGCACGCACACCTGCAGGAGTGCATCCGGTTCTCAAACGTGGCCTGTTGCAGCAGAAAATAACCAGAGCCCTTCCAGATGCACCGCCCTGGTGAGCTACCACCCCCGCCCCGCCCCTTTCCCCCGCCTGCGCATGCGCATGCTCACGTATGTGTGTGCCTCTGTGTGTGTGTTGGCATGTGTGTGCATGCGCAGCTACTACGACGCTGCCGGGCTGTACCTCACGTACGACAACAACGTGCGGCAGTACATCCGGCTGGCGGCGGCGCGCTGGCAGGAGCGGCACGGGCGCGCCATGGCGCTGCACCACAAGCACCTGCTGGCCGCGCAGTACCAGATCGCGGCGGTGCAGGACGCCTTCGCGCTGGCGGAGGCCACCTCCCGCGTGCTGGTGCTGCCGGCCTTCACCTGCTACTGCGACCAGGACTACTACCCCAACGGTAAGCGTAGTACGGGCGGGAGTAGAGCGCTAGCAGTGCGTTGTTGCCTCTTGTCAGCGTGGCTGCTGCGGCTACCCCTGCAATCCCACGACCACCACCACCCCACCCAGCGCCACATTGCTTGCTGGGTGATGTTTGGCTCTGCATCCCCCTCACCTGCCTCACCTCATGCGATTGTGTTGCTGCGAAGGGGGGGGCCTGCAGTCCACTCCTCATGCCTTGCGCCTTATTCCACACTCCTGCTGCTTCCACTCGATTGTAATGCGCCGGACCGCCGCCCTGCTCCCCCCGCGCGCAGTGTTGGAGCGCTGCGCCATGGCGGGCAGCGACCTTCACACGCACAACCAGGACGGCTACGAGTGCCCGGCTGACGTGTTCCTGGTGACAGACCTGCTAGAGTCGTGGCACGCGCTGACGCACCCATTCAGGCTCAAGGCATTCCTCAACAGCCCGCACCTGCCGCCGCACGTGGCGCGCAGCCGCATGGTGGTGAGGCTGCTGCCCACGCCCGTGGAGCCCACCGCCACCTCAGCGGCTGCAGCGTCGCGCGGCGTTGCGGTGCAGCAGGCGGCACAGCAGCAGCAGGGCCTCCCTGAGACGCCGAAGGACGCGGCTGCCGTGTCGGCCTCTGCAGCGCAGCAGGCGGCGGCGGCGGCGCGGCGGGGGCTAGCCAGCTCTATGGCCCACCTGCTGCCGATGAGAGCTGCCGCGGTGGGCGCAGGCGAGGCTGAGGCACGTGCGGCGTCAGCATCATCGGCCGGCGCCTCAGGCGCCGGCGCTGCTGGTGCATCAGCCGGCCAGCAGGGTGTGTTGCTGTCGTCCTCCTTGCCCCACAGCTCCCTGGGGGGAGGCTGGCGGGGCTCCGCGGCCTCGGCAGAGTCAGGCAGCCGTCATGCACGTCGCGAGGGTGGTGGCAGCGGCAGCAGCGGTGAGGGGCAAGCAGCATCAGCATCAGGCCCAGGGCTGGGTGTGGTTGAGGCTGAGCTGCCGATGCACCTGAACGACTACCAGGTGCGCGCGGTGCTGGACCCGCTGGCGCACATAGCGGTGCTGGAGCTGCGTGACCTGGTGCCCGGCGCGTTTGGCGGCTTCTACAACCCGCAGGACGCCATGGCCTTTGACGCCTTCTTCCACACATTCACCACCGGCATAGGCTGGTGCTGCACGGGGTCGTTCGACCAGTGGGATCAGGTGTACTGGCGCTACGCACTGCCGGGACTGGTGGTGGAGCGTGCTGGTGACGTGACCGACACGGTGCTGCCGGCGCTGCGGCGGCCCGACTGGTGCGACGAGCTGCAGAGCCGCCTCAACGAGGCCAACCGGCAGGTGGTCAAGACGTACGCCAACCACCCCTGCAACTACTTTGTGCCGTCCGGCGCCTAAGTTCCCGCGCCTCTGGCCAGGGCGGCTGTTTGCGCCCGTGTGACCTCACTGCTTAAATGGCTACACTCCCAACATTGCATTAGTGGTGCACCGCTTCATGTCAAGCCATTTACGTGGTGACCGCTCGTGAATGTATGGATTTCTGCGTTTGCGGTCTGCTGAACTAACCTCTTGCGTTCTATGTGTGCGGTACTGGCCACCTGCACTGCTGTGTTGGCTTGTTCGCCGGCCCCTGCCAGCTGCTGCTGTGAGTCACAGCTGGAGGGCAACGGCGGTAGTTAGTACGCTCACTCACCCCCACGCACCTACTCATCCATGCACCTATTCGCTAATGCGTGCTGCCTTGTGGTGCCAGCCTGTCCTGTACGGTAGCCCCAGGCAAGCCCACGCACGCACGAGGGCTTGCTACCTGCCTTGAACATGCGTGGCAACAACAGATCTGAGGAGCATGCATTGCCCGTGTGAGTACTACTAATGTACTACTGATGTAGACGCTTTTGCTGACCTACGTGGCGGCGTGCTGGGCGCTGTCTGCCACCGCATCGCCTGCCCTCGCTCGCCGTGTGTGTGTGTCAGAGTACATAATTGCCTTACCTGCCGATCCGGCACCTGGTCATTTGCCTTGTCCTCATAACTGCGCAAGGCCGCTTATCCAATCATGTGCTTTTCTGTTGCTGCCATCGCCATGGCTGCCAATACATATGCATGCCCAATCGTACGGTGTGCAACCACGCACACCCCCGCTAGCCTTTTGCTGTGAATGCTTCTCAGCAGGTCCTAGGTACATCTGCATACACACACATATGTGCATGTTTGTGCCGAGAGACTTGAGTCAGAGCGGTGGGCATATGCAGCAGCAGTGGCTCCTGCGGCCCACCATGACCATGACGCGTGCTTTGTTGCACCGCCGCATTTTGCCCTCCCTGCCCTTCATGCTGTTTCCTCCTTTTGTTCACCTGTACTGTTGTCGTCGGCTTCGCTCCCTTTCTTTGCACCCCTAACACCGCACCGCACCGCACCGCCGCTGCGCGTGACTGTCCCTCCCCTCCGCCCTCCGCCCCTGCTTGCCCTGACGCACTTGCGCCGCACATACGCAGCCAGCGGCCCACCACGCCTCTCCTGTACATTTTGCCATTTACTCAAAAGGGTGGGCTCATCAGTCGCAGTCTTTGGCTGCTGCAGTCTTGTCACCTTGCCCAACCTCTCTCTCACATACCCCTCTCTCCCTCCCTCCATCGGTGCACGCACACCTTGCTAATGTTTCTGCAGGCCCTATCTGCCGCTTACCCCATGCTCCTGAACGAAACACAACCTAGCCAGCTGGCCCGCCTGTGCCCTGGCCCCAACGTAGCATTCTTTGCAGGTAGGCGCGCGCCCATGCCTCACTTCAGGCCTTTGACTTGCTGACCTCCTCGTCACCCTCCTCATCAGTACAGACCAGAACTTGCTCGTATGCATGCAGTGCGGACACAGTGGCCGTTTACCACGTTAATACGTTTTTATTTGACCTTCAGACTGCCCGCATCACATGCCCGTGTGTGCCACAGGCTGTGCAAGGCAAGTGTGTGTGAGTATGTCCTGCCTAGCCAGCTTTCGGCGCTAGACTGAGCTTTGCTGTTCTCTGGCAGCGTGTGTGTTGCAGGGGATGGCATGTGGCATGCCCCTGCAGTGCTCTCACCGCCCTCTACTGGCCCTCCACTGGCGAGTACCGTTTACGGCTTTCACTGCTGACCTTGTTTCAGTGCAGCATGCGCTCTACTACTACCACCCACCCGCCCAGGGCTGGGTAGGCCTTGCTTTGCTTTGCTTCGCTTTGCTTTGTGTCCAATCTTGCTGTGGTTTTCGTTGCTCCTTCGATTGCTGTGCATCTTTGCGGCTGCTCTGTGACATTCCATGTGAAGCGCCATGTTCAAGCCTGCACCTGGATACGGTATGGGGCTGTCATCCGCGCCAGTCTTGCCCTTGGTGTCGTGTGGCGTCTTTGGTGCTGGCAGGATCGTGCTGCAGACTCGTCGAACCTCTCCGTTTCCGAACGGAACATGAAACCTGGAAAGTTTTCCGTCACAAACCTGAGCTCCTGCATGTTGCATATGAGCCACTTCCCTGCCTGGTGGTCATAATGCCGATGCTGATTCTGTGGGCTTGTTGTGGCCTTTCTGACGGTGCGTGTGTGCGTGCGCGTCTGGCAGGGGACCTGCCTCAACCCAGCAACAGAGCAGCGGTGGTGGTGGCAGAAGATTGCGAGCTGAATTGTTGCTGGAATAGGTGATGCTTCTGCTGACATATTGGCTGTGCTGCTGCATGCGTTGCTGTACAGATATGTTGTACACGTTCTTCTGCTACAAGCTATTGCTCTAGTGGTGCAGGCTTCCCACTCTTTTCTCCTGTTGCGCACGCCTCTCAGTCCCCTCCTAGTGTAGGGCTGAAACCGGGTGCTGCTTCATAACATTACATCAGACATGCTGGCAGCCGCCTGCATGGTGGCCTGCCTGCCCGCTTACATACCGGTAGTTACATACACAAGCCTGACCTTGAACTTGAACTTGCCTGGAGCTGATGCATCAACTGGACACCGCTGTTGCAACTGCTGTACTGCTTAGTGAAGCACTGAAGGAGTAGAAATACGATCGCCATGAGTTATTAGTTGGCTGCCGGCTGTAGCGCTGCAGCCTGCTGTGGCGCGTGCGTTGCGGTCAGCGGCGCTCAGCGCGCCGCCTGCTGGCAGCACGGCCCCTGACCTGACCTGACCTGACCCGGCAGCACTCACGCAGGCACCTAGCACTCACGCAGGCACCTAGCACTCACGCAGGCACCTAGCACCTGCTCGCTCAGGTGTGGTGAGCTGTGAGCGGCCCTGCCTGCACCCACCCACCCACCTGCCCTGACACACAGCAGCAGTGCTGTGGGTGCAGCGGCAGGCCACCACGATACATACCCGCAGGATGTCTGTATGTGCAGTACATACATCGCACTGCAATTGCTGTACATGCGTATAACTGTCTGTTGCAAGCTATGCCCTCCTGAGCACTGCATACTGTTGGCATCCCACCTGTCTACCTGTGCGCCAAATCACCAACACATTCTAGCTGCTCTAGGTACCGTAGATGCTTGACGGTTGTTGGCGTGTTCATGTGCTGAGGTGCTATGTATGCACTGTGTGGTACTGCCACTGCTGTAATCCTCTGCCTTGGTGAAGCTGACGTAACAGTGTGGTTGGCATTTGCGCATACTGTGCCGTATGAGTGCCCACCAGCGTGTGTCGCCTCGTTGTGTGCCTGGTAGCCAGCTAGCGTGCAGGAGGCCGGCCAGCAGACCTCGCGCCCTGAGGGCAGCCAGCAGGATGGTTGGCATTCACCGCGCGCAGGCCTGCTGGTGGGCAGCACCAGCACCAGCACCTGCACCAGCCCTGTGCGGCTCGGCGGCGACACAGCGAGGTGAGGTGCAGGCAGTGAGGCAGCGGCCACAGCAACAGCCTCCAGGGTCATCAGCCAGGCCTTGGGCACAGACAGCTGCTCGTGCTGCAGTGCCTCTGCAAGCCTGCACGCATTTCCGGGCTCAGCATGCGTATGGCTGCAGCAAGACACATGAGTGCGGCAGTGATGTGCGCGGAGGCGGAGGCGGTGGCGCATGCGCAGGAGTAGGGTGATGCCAGCTCCGCCGGGCCCAGCCAGGAGGCCCCTGATCACACCCGCAAGGCAATGACACCCCTGCCTGTACGTTGCGGACTGCAGGGGGATGCTGGAATTACACAATGCAACCGCCAGGACAAATTGAGACATGTGGCCATGTACATGCATGCGGCTGAAACATGCAAATGCCAAATCCCAGGCACCGTACATGAGCCCATGGCAGGCACAGCAAAGAGGCCACAACACACCTCAGGGTTGCGGCATTATTAGCATGGGCAGATATCCGTGCAGGGAGGGGCTGTAAGTGAGCCACTCCATGAGGTGAGCAGCGTCTGCAGCCCGTGCAGAGGGGCACTGGGTGATTTGGTGTGTCAGCACTGCTCTTCCACCCATGCAACGGGGCGCGTCCGTCGGTGTCACGTCAAGTCGGGGCAGGCAGGGGCACAGCGCCATCCGTGCAATGGCACAGGAGCTGCACTACAGCTAGCGGATGCCATTGTGATCGGCACGGGCCGGGGGCGCACAGTGGGGGTATGGGAAGCAGGGAACGTACTGCCAGTAACACCTGCCGTAGATGAGTGAAGTTCTGCAGAGCCAGTCAGCGTGGCGCCCGCTTGTAACACGAAAGCAGCAACATGACTCGCTTGGCAGGATCATGATGGACACGCGTCGAATGCACAGCGGTACGACGCTTCATTGGCGGATTTCACAGCGCATCGACAAGGTCATGCAGCTAACGTGATTGCAAGGCATGGACGCGCTTATTATATGCTTCTTAGCAACAGTGCATCAGTGCAGCGGTGTCATGACTCGCCAGCGCTACCATATGCATTATGGACCGGGGTGTGCAGCAGCAAAGCGCAGGCGTGCCACCCCGAGTCCCTGGCAGACGCTAGTATGGAGTTGAATGTACGCGTGAATGGAAGCGAGCGCAGCAGCAGCTTGTCAGGTAGAATTGGCTGGTCAGGTGATGCACTGGGCACTGGTCAGGGCAACATGTGCATGCAGCGTGAGGACACGCAGCCGCCAGCGTCCAGACGCCTGCATGCACACCCGTGACGCTCGTGGGCAGTGCAGTGCGAGGCAGTGCTTGCATGGGCCAGCCGGCAGTGCTCGTGTACGTGAACTTACGGCCTGCAGGAGGGTAAGGATTGTGGAGTGTGCGTGGGCGATGAGGTGTGGTGAGTTTATTTGTGGGTTGTGTGCGTCACGGAGGAAGGAGGGGGCAGGCCTGCATGCACGCGGCGGTGAGCCACTTAGCATGTCAAATTCATGTCATGTTATTTACGTTACATCAGGAGCGTGTCGGCCGAATGGCCCATGCTCACTCCAGATGGGGACCAGCCGAGCAGAAGAGGTTTGCTAAGCTGGGCACATGATGTGATTCAGGGCCACAAGGGCTTAGTGGTGTATTATTGGTTGTTGTTATTGATGTGTTGCAAGCCACATGCAGGGAGGGAGGCAGCTCTGCATGCACGCGACAGTAAGCCAGTAGTATTCCAATTCATCATGGAGGCATGGCGCATCATCCGTTGTGCACCACATCATACTGGCGGGTGTTGTACGCCATGCCATCCTGCATGATGGTCAGGCTCCAGGTCACGTGGTCGCCCGGCTGCGTACCGCCTACGTACACGCCACAGAAATACAAGTAGGAGTTGTAACCATATATCTCGCATGCCTGATAGTGCCATACGGTGCCGTTGTTGACGCGGTAGTGAACATAAACGGAGCAGCCATCAGAGGGCTTGCCATACCAGGCACAGCCTGGAGTGACCACGATGGCGTACGGGCCAAACGTGTTGATACGGTTGTAGCTTGTGTAGTACGTACCGCCTGCCATGATGTACTTCTTGGTGGGCGTATTGCGGCCAATATTGGGGGGGTTGTAATTGAAGTACACCTTGAGCCAGTCCCCCTTGGCCAGGTTGGCCGGCAGGCGCCAGCGGTACACCGCAGTGGGGCCGCCAGGTGTGATGTTGTAGGAGGGGCCGGCGGCGGTCTCGTTGGCATCCTGAGCCGCCAGCTCCATGTTGTACTGCTGCAGCGCTGAGCTGGCATGCATGTCAATACGCCTCAGGGCAACACGGCTGACCACCACCATCTCATTGCCAGGCTCGTTCAGCGCATATTTCACCGTGCCGTCATCGGTCCAGCCGCCCATGCGCACAATGAGGGTCACCATGTTGCCGGTCTTGGCCATCGTGCTGCAAACCATCTCGTCACCGCCGGTATAGTCAAAATCGACAGTCAGGCTCCAAGCGGTGCGGTTGAGGCGGACGATAATTGGGTAAGGAAGAATGTAGTTGTCCAGGATTGCAGTGCCGCCATAGCCCACGCGGTGAAAAAGGAGGTAGTAGCCCTTGTCAGCGATCTTGGCCCAATCCTTCTGGTTGGCCAAATCCACATTGTCGTCAAAAAAATTGCCGTCGCTTGCATTTGTGTAGACCATGTATGGGTTCTTCAGGCGTTTGGGGTCCACCACTCCCACATCGCCGTTGATGGGGAAGGATGCGGTTGGGGGCAGGGGAATGTCTGCCCATGTGACGTGTGTGGTTGTGTTGGTGGGACACAGGAGGCGCCGGCCCAGGATGACAACGTTGGCAGGATGGGCGGCGGCCGGCGGGGCAGCGCTGAAGCTGGCGAGGACGACCAGCAGGATGGCGGGCAGGAGCATGTGTAAGGCGGCGGTGGGGGGATGCATGGTCTTGGTGTTGCGGGTAGGGGCGGCGACACCTGTTGTTGGCCGAATGCCGGGAGGGGGACGGGAGAGTGCATGCGCGAGGTAACAGGCAATAGGACGATTCGGATGCGGGGTCGACAGCAGTAGCCTGATGAGTGGCAGTGACTTACAGCTGCCATGAAACAGTGCTGCTGTGTTATTGACTTCGCAAAAGCAAGACGGACACCACCGTCCATGTGGCAGTAGTGCAGCAGTACAGGGAGGTCTCTGCCCACTCACAGCTCGTACCACCAAAGCAAGGCTGTGGATAATATGTACATGTATGCCCTATCACATGGTTTCACATGTGTGCCGACTGCTTCCTGCAGCAAAGGCTGGCCCCCGCCACGCCACAACTCGCCATTAGCGGCATGCACACGTGAATACCTACCTGCAACAGATAGAGGCCGAGCTGACAAAATCACTAGCTTCAAGGCTTCGTGTCCAATTCAGTCTGCACACAGTGTTCAGCAGAAAGATGATATCATGGCCCGTAACTGTTTTGCTGAGCAGGATGGGGGCCGTATGGTTGCAAGCAAGAGTGGGGCAGAGGCCAGCCGAACCCATCTGACCGCACCCAGACGTTACCAAGTGAAGCAGAATTTGTTTAAAAATTCAGCGCGCGTCCTATGTGAGCTGCAGAGCACCTATGCATCTCAGCGTTTGAGTAACACGAAGCGACATGCGCGGTTGCACATCTCCCAACTGCCGCAATTCTACGCGCCAACGAACCTCGAGGGCCGCAGGGCACATGCGCAAATCAACAATCAGCAATGATGGAATACTGCAGCAGAAGGGCTTTGAAACGCACAAGCAACATATCCACCAACAAAAACTCACCTCACACCAATCTTGCAAGTACGCTACCCGTAGGTTCGGACGGCCAACAGAAGTGGCACTTGGGGCCTGTCAGCGTGCAAAGATATGTGGTTATATTAACAGATGGACCGTGTGCGTTTTATGATGAATGCCCTGCGTCATCGGCACTGCGGCCTGGATTTCGCCGCGCAGTCAGCGGTACGTGGTGGCGCCGCGGTGGTGTACCGCAGTGATGACTCAGCGCTGAGCAATGACACCCTCCCATACGCTTGCACGAGCTGCATGCTGTGTTAGATGCCTTTAATCCAGCAGCTTTCTTCGGTTCCCCTTGGATCAGCGCAGGACCACGCACCTCAGCGGGGCGCACACCCTCGCCTGCACACCATGCGCACCTAACATGCGTGTGTGCATGTGTCACTTCACCCGTGCTGGCCAGCCGCTAGTGCAGCTTCTCGCGCTATGTTCGCATGCCACCAGGGGTATGTTAGCAGGGCTAACAATGCTGCTGACGATGGGCTTAGCCTAAATTGTCGCTTGCGTTGCGAGGCATGCTGCTCGCGCCACGGCTGAACGCTGTGTGTGCCGTGTTTCTGTCAGCACAACCCCAGCAGCAGTCCACAGCTGCACACATAGACTAGCGGCAATCACATCCTGCTGATAAACCTTGAACAGTAACCCGCCAGGCTGGCTAGGCGTGACTCAACCGCAACATTACACTTGTCACTTCCATACGTGCATGCTGCACGGGTGCACAACACCACAACGCGCTGCTGTGTTGAGTTATGCGATCAGGAAGGCGGCAGCGGCGAGCACATATGCATTGGCGATGTGTGAACACGCATGCGTGTACCCACAGCAGTCAAAGCTAGGATGTTGAAGTTTGTGCTCTGCATTGCTCGGCACGACCATTGAGGACATGCCTAGAACGCGGTCGTTCCAGGCTTTAATGGCGGATTGCACAGCGCACCCACATGCAATGCGTCCGGCAGCGTGATTGCAAGACGAGTTTATTATTGCTTTTTGGCAGCAGTGCATCAGTGTGGCAGCTCTATGGCTCACCAGGGCTACCGCTGACTGTGCGACAAAACAGCGCAGGCGCGCCACACCCAGTACCTGGCAAACGCTAATATGGAGATGAATGTGCGTGTGGACAGAAGCGAGCACAGCAGCAGCAGTAGCAGCCAGTCAGGTGCCGCTGGCGGGTCAGGTGATGCACTGGACACTGTTTAGGGCAAAATGTGCATGCGTCCATGGCACGAGCAGCCGCCGGCATCAAAACGCCTGCATGCACACACCCGCGAAACAGCTAGTGGGCAGCGCAATGCAGTGCAGTGCTTGCAGGGGCCAGCCGGCAGAGGCTGTACGCTAAGTTGCGGCCTGCAGGAGTGAGTTTATTGGTGGGTTGTATGCATCACAAAGGGAGGAGGGGGCAGGCCCGCATGCATGTGGCGGTGAGCCAGTAGCATATGAGTGAGCATATCCAATTTTATCGTGGGTCACATGACGGCAATGCGTACTGTACGTGCTAGCACCAGTTCTTGGTGAAGCACCGCAGTGCATGCGCTCTTCATCAATCAATCGCCCATATCATGTTCCGCATGGCGTATCATCCATAGTGCACCACATCATACTGGCGGGTGTTGTACGCCATACCATCCTGCATGATGGTCAGGCTCCAGGTCACATGGTCGCCCGGCTGCGTACCGCCCACGTACACACCACAGTAATAGAAACCGCCGAACCCAAACAGCTCGCCCGCCCGATAGTGCCACACAGTGCCGTTGTTGACGCGGAAATGAATGTAACCGGAACGGTCGTCAGGGGGGTTGCTGTACAAGGCACAGCCCGGGCTGGCCACGATGGCGTATGGGCCAAAGATGTTGATGCGGTTGTAGCTGGTGTAGTATGTACCGCCTGCCATGATGTACTTCTTGGTGGGGGTGTTGCGGCCGATATTTGGGGGGTTGTAATTGAAGTACACCTTGAGCCAGTCCCCCTTGGCCAGGTTGGCCGGCAGGCGCCAGCGGTACACCGCAGTGGGGCCGCCAGGTGTGATGTTGTAGGAGGGGCCGGCGGCGGTCTCGTTGGCATCCTGCGCTGCCAGTTCCATGTTGTACTGCTGCAGCGCTGAGCTGGCATGCACATCGATGCGCTTCAGGGCAACACGGGTGACCGCCACCATCTCATTGCCAGGCTCGTTCAGCGCATATTTCACGGTGCCGTCATCGGTCCAGCCGCCCATGCGCACAATCACAGAGACCATGTTGCCCGTTTTGCCCCCATTACACACAAACCAGTCGCCACCGGTATAGTCAAAATCGACGGTCAGGCTCCAAGCGGTGCGGTTGAGGCGGATGATAATTGGGTAAGGAACTATGTAGTTGTCCAGGATTGCTCTGTCTCCATAGCCACTACGGTGGAATAGCAGGTAGTAGCCCTTGTCAGCGATCTTGGCCCAATCTTTCTGGTTGGCCAAGTCAACGTTGGCGTCGTACAACCCAATGTCAACACCCGGTGTTTCATTCGTGTACACCATGTGTGGGTTCTTCAGGCGCTTGGGGTCCACCACTCCAACATCGCCGTTGATGGGGAATGAGGCGGTTGGGGGCAGGGCGATGTCTGTCCACGTAAGGTGTTTGGTTGTGTTGGTGGGGCACAGCAGGTAGCGGCCCAGGATGACAACGTTGGCAGGGCGGGCGGCGGCTGGCGGGGCAGCGCTGAAGCTGGCGAGGACGACCAGCAGGATGGCGGGCAGCAGCATGCGCCAGGCGTCCTTGGAGAGATGCATGGTCTTGGCTATGTTGCCTGCTGTTGGCCGAATGCCGGTAGTGGGCGGGGGAGTGGCAGGGGGAGTGAGTGCATGCACAATCAAGATGAAACTGGTCAACAACAGCACTGAAAGCGGTCAGAATGAGGGGCCGAAAGCAGTACCTTGAGCAGTAGTGGTTTACGGATGCCATGAAGTAATGCTGTGTTTGCTATTCACAAACGCAAGTTGGAGGCCACCATCCATGTGGCAGGAGGCTGGCCGGTGCTCAGGCAGCAGTGCAGTACAGGGAGGTCTCACTCATCAGCTGACGCCTCCTCAGTCATGCGCACCGCTCGTACCACCAAAGCGAGGCTATGGGTAACATGCATGAACGTAAATGAGCTGTACATGGTGTCTCAGCACGTGTGTCTACTACTGCCTGCCCCTGGCGAGGCTGACATCTCACCGCAGCTTCCGCCATGCGTGCTGCATCACATCGCCTGCACACACATCGAGGCATGCAGGTGTGACATACAGTCACCTACCTGCAGCAGAGGCTGAGTTGACAAGGTGAAGACTCACGAGCGATGTGTGCAATTCAGTCTGTACAGATCGTATTGCGCCCCCTTTTCGTCTGTTTTGCTGAGCGGGCAGGGGTCACGTCGTCCCAAATATATGCAGTCGGAAGCAAAACTGGGGCCAGCCGAAACCTGTTGACAGCACACAGACAGCACCTAGTGGAGCATGACTCATTTGTTTAGGTGTACCTTATGGGCTGCGAAGCACGTATGCATCTCAGGAGCGTCCACGAAGCGACATGCCATCAACCAACCGCTGCAATATTACTCAACGCGCCAGTTGTATCCTGACAGGCCTCCAAGAACAGAGCAAATAGCTTGATACATCGTACAACCCTCACTGCTGAACACACCACTGCCAGGTAAGGGCTCTTCAGCCGCAACAAGCAAATCGCAATACACCAAACTCACCAAATTGACAATCTATCGGCAAGTGGCGCTCTTAGCGTGGAACAAGTGTGAATGTATTTTTTGGAAGGAATTATCATGTAACGAGCAGCATATGTGCACCTTATGAGCTTTTGGGGCAATGCACCTTGCTCCTGGATTTCACTCACTGCTGGTGGCCGTACCGCATGACGAAGGCAGTGACAGACAGCTGAGCAATTAGTAGGAGAGCTTCCCAGCCTCTTCACATGCACGAGATGCATGCTGTGTCCAAGTCCTTTCATCTGGTAGCGCTCTCCGGCTCCCCCTGGATCAGCGCAGGACCATACAGCGCACCTCAGCGGGGCACACGCCCGCACCTGCACGTCATGCGCGCCTAACACGGGTGTGCGCACATGTCACTTCACCCGTGCCGACCAACTGCCAGAGCAGCTGCTTGGTCTCTGTTGATATGCTGCCAGAGGCTTGCCCAGGCTTTCTGGGCTGCTGATGGGCTCCGCCATACTTGTGCAGCGTGTGGTGCTGGTGCCACAGCTCAGCCCTAGCCGCTGCACGAGCTGCCTTGGCGACTCCAGCAGGCCTGCAACTGCACAACATGACATAGGCAGCAATTGAAAGCCTGCTGCTGCCCTTTGAAGTGCAAACCGCCAGGCTGCATGGCTGACACGGAGGTCATATGCATGTGTGCGTGGTGCACAGCGTAAAATCATCGCAGCTGCTAGCTGTGTTGTATCTCGTGGCCAGCATTGAGGCGGTGGTGCCAGCAGCCAGCTAGGCCGGCTAGGCTATTACAATCTGCTGTGAAGTGGAATTTGGTGAACTGAACCCAAGGCGGTGCTTGCTCAGTCGGTCGAGCGGCGCAAAATTGAGGCATCATGGTAAAGCACACGCACACGCACAGCAGACAGCCGCATTGACCATGTGTGGTTTGTTCGACCGTGCCAGACCGCTGGCAATGATACAATTCCAATCACACTCTGCCTGGATTGCAGCAGCACACACCGTAGCTTGACTGCATCATAGATAGGCTCACACGCCTGATCGGCGACTCACTCTGCTCTGCGACAAGTGCGGCAGCTGCACCAATGCGCGGTGCCTGCTGCGGGGAGAGGGCGTAGCCAGTACCATTGACGTGCGTGCACGCAAGCATGGCATCATGCATGTACGCACATCAGGCAACACACACGTGGTTGCGGGTAATGCACCAATGGTCTGTGAGGCTGCCAGACGCTAATTCAATCAGCCAGTAAATCCTGATCCGATCGGGCTTGCGCTGCAACCTTAGTTGGTCACAGTCTAAAGAATGACCTAGTGTTCAGCGGTGTGGTCCATGCATGGGCCAGAACACCGCATCAAACTCACGCGTGGTGTACGCCATGCCATCCTGCATGATGGTCATGCTCCACACCACATGGTCGCCCACCCACGCGCCTGGCACAAACACACCGCAGTCAACAGATCCGAAAGGCCCCACGATGCGCTCCGCACGCTGGTGCTGCATGGTGCCGTTGTTGAGGCGGAAATGCATGTAGGTGACACGCTGCTGAGCCTCATCACACCCTGGATTGACGATGATGGCCAGTGGAGGGTGCATGGTGATCATGCCGTAGCCGGTGAAGTACGTTCCAGGGTCCATGGTGTACTTGGCAGTCTTTGTGTTGTGGCCGGTGCTGCGAGCTGCCGCCAGCATGTAGTTGAAGCCAACCTTGAGCCAATCGCCGCTGATGAGGTTGGGCGGCAGGCGCCAGCGGTACACCGCAGCAGGGTGGGGCATCACGCCATAGGTGGGGCCGGCGGCTGTCAGGTTGGCATCCTGGGGCATGAGGTGCATGTTGTACTGCTGCAGTGCAGAGCTGGCATGCACATCGATGCGGGTGAGCTGCTTGCGGCTGACCACCACCACCTCACCAGCCGGCTGGTCGATCGCAAACTTGAGCGTGCCGTCGTCAGTCCAGCCGCCCATGCGCACAACGAGCCGGGCAATGTCAGCCGACTTGCTCATCATGTTACAGGTGGTTACGTCACCACCCGTGTAACTGAAGTTGACAGTCAGGCTCCAGTTGGCACGATCAAAGTCGACTGTGATGGGGTGTGCCACTGCCACATTGTCCAGGATTGAGGTGCCGCCATAGCCCACGCGGTGGAAAAGCAGATAGTAGCCCTTGTCTGCGATCTTGGCCCAGTCCTTCTGGTCGGGCAGGTCAATGAATGCGTTTGTGCCGTTGTAGCCTGCGTAGACTACGTATGGCTTTGTGAGGGCCTTAGGGTCCACCACTCCGACCTCGCTGTTGATGGGGAAGGAAGCGTCTGGCGGCAAGGTGAGGTTGGCCATGGACACGGGCGTGGATGTATTGGTGGGGCAGAAGTAGGTCTGGCCCAGCACCAGCACGCTGGAGGGGCGTGCAGCAGCCAGGGTGATGAAGCCGTGGCGGTGGCCGCCGTTGGTATCGGAACCGCCTGGCAGGATGATGATGGCGATCAACAGCAGAAGCAGCGCCGCCAGCGTAGGAGTGGTGTTGCGGTGATGATGGTGATGCAGGGCCCTGCGCACAGCCGCACAGGCGCAGATGCGGCCGCCTGCAGCACATCCACACACACGGCAACGCGCCAAGTGCATATTGTTTGTACAGTGGCTTGGATTTTCTTGGCACGCACGCTCAAGCCAGAGCGTCCTGTGTGCCAACACTGCCAAGACATGCGCTGTACACCCACCACGCACGGTCACACGCGCAAAACATACATCAATCAGGCACAGGCATGCAGTGCTTACGGCGGGCCAAGCAGAGGAGGCAGGCGGTCACGCACGCAGCAGCAGCAGCAGCAGCAGCAGCAGCAGGTGATGATGATGATGTGAGTATGTCATGCTGCAGCCCGCGCCGCACGACTGGACACCAAAGCTCATCTGGTGTCGCACACCACGCGCTATATGCCGGTGGTCTACGTACTGCTGATGGAATGTGGCGTTTTGGCTGCACACCAGCACATGCAAAACCACGCACCGTCAGGGAAAGTCACACCGCCTGCCATCGTTTGTCTTCAACACGACACACACGCTCTCCTGCGCAGTCATCAGTTTGCATGCAGGCGAGGGAGGGCCAACAAGTAAGCAAGCATTCATGACGATCGTGTCAGGGCTGCCAGAGTGCCACTGACACGAGCAGGCGGGTGCTGCACCAGCCACTCATCCTGCTGGCAGCAGGATACATGAATGAGCTCTGCAGTATGCATGGTGTGCAGCAAGGCTCAGGCGCTGGCGTGCACAGGTGAGGCTCAGGCTGAGGCTGGGGCTGGGGCTGGGGAGTGTTGCTGAAGTGACAGAGGCACCCAATTGCCAAGCAGGCGCGGTAGGTCACATCAGAGTGCGCTGCCGGAGTGGTGCATCCTGGGAGCTCAACACCTCACAGTGCACAACAGTGCATTGCACGCTGCATGGTGCTGTCAGGCACGCTGCGTGCACTGCTGGCTGGACCAGCAGGTCAACACCCCCAAACACATAAGCATGCTGCGTTGCTCACCCTGAGCGTCGAGGGTGAAGCTGTCAAAAGGCGAGGACAAACGCGAGCGATAGACAGACAGCACAAAGGTTTTGAATTGGAACAACAGGCAGGCACAAGCAAGCTGTCCACTTCTGGGCATGTTGCGATGCTGCAGTACGGTCAGCAATTGCTGACTAGTGAGAAACCGATGAGTAATGCTTCCAGCACCTGTCTCTGCTCTTACCCCGTGCCTACCTGTGCTGCACAGTACCCCTCTGCCGCTGTGCTATGAGCAGTTCCCACGCTGTCTTATCCAACACATTAAGGTGTATGCTGCAAACCTAATGAGTAATATGACACAATGTGCTGGCATCAGCAGTCACTTCACACGCATTTGTGTGAGGGAAGTCCAACCGCAAAGCAGCTGCCCGTGCACGCGCTCACTTAATCTTGCGCTGGTGGGTGTGACGCAGCAGGGCGCTGTATGCGTGGCCCTAGCATGATGACAGCGATACACCTTTGACTTGTATACTTGTGCCCAAACTAAGCTGCTTGCTCGCGCGTTAGTCTTCCACTGCTGGTCAAACTTGCTGCTCAAGCCCACCACACAGGAGCCGATCATTGAAATCTTTGCAATTCATGCAACATCTGCCCAGCACAGGCTGGTGCTTCTTGTGGTGCGAACCTCCTCCAACGGATTGGCTGGTGATGATTCACGCTCTCACGTTAATGCACACCAGGTATCCAGTGCATATTCGTGTGAGCAACAGGAATAACCACAGCGTCGATCGCCCGGAATCTGGAAAGAATTAGCCAGACGCCTTGATTGAGCTGCGCGAGCTGGTGGCGGGCTACCAGCGTGCAACTGCATGGGCATGTCACGCGGAGAGCATGCTGGTGTGTTGGGGAGCGTGAAGGAGAGAGGGGGGGAGTAAGAGGGGGCGGGGGAGATCCGAAGTAGTGCAGAAATGCGCCAGGGGCCCTTGCATGATGCCAGCACTGTTCTGCATTGTGGTGGAATGAATGTGACGCGAGCAAGGCAGCATGCAATTGCGACAGCGCACTGCATGCGGAGAGGCCGCTGGGCTCACTCAGGCGCCTGCGGTCGTAGCTAGCTAAATTCTTTGATCCGCGTTGTGGACAACCAGCGATGGGCTCGTCACCACATCCATTGATGCAAATTAATGAAGAGCTCGCGGCAGCAGCTGAGCTTGGTATGCATGTTTATGTCCAGGGGGTGTCTACGCAATGCAAATTGGTTAACTACAAAATGTCATGTGATGTGAGCAATCAAAATCCTGCCTTTGTGCGCCTGTTGGCTTGATTGATCCCAACACGCACACAAGGCGCCGTATGCATGCCACCACTGCCAGGGCACAAAGCATTGCCTAATCGCTTGGTGAAAAGTCCTGCCTCACATCATACTGCTTTGTGTTGTACGCCAAGCGATCCTGCATGATGGTGAGGCTCCATATCACATGGTCCCACATCTTGACGCCTGTCACATGCACCCCGCAGAACGTCATGCCCCAGAAGCCCTCCAGGGGGGCGGCAAGCGCATGATTGACTGTGCCGTTGTTGATGCGATAGTGTATGTAGTACGTGCGATCATCCGTGGCCTGACAGGCTGTGGGGCCGATTGTGATTGCCCATTGGCCATTGAAATTGATGGGATGATAGACGGTGTAGTACGTCCCGGGGTTGATGGTGTACTTGGCGGTCTTGGTGTTGTAGCAGGTGCTGCGCGCCGCCGCAAGCATGTAGTTGAAGCCAACCTTGAGCCAATCGCCGCTGATGAGGTTGGGCGGCAGGCGCCAGCGGTACACCGCAGCAGGGTGGGGCATCACGCCATAGGTGGGGCCGGCGGCTGTCAGGTTGGCATCCTGGGGCATGAGGTGCATGTTGTACTGCTGCAGTGCTGAGCTGGCATGCACATCGATGCGGGTGAGCTGCTTGCGGCTGACCACCACCACCTCACCAGCCGGCTGGTCGATTGCAAACTTGAGCGTGCCGTCATCAGTCCAGCCGCCCATGCGCACGATCAGCTGCGCCACATCAGCGGTCTTGGTCCAGGGATTGCATGTGCCTTCATCACCGCCCGTGTAGTTGAAGTCGACAGTAATGGTCCATGCAGTGCGGTTAAAGTTGACCGTGATGGGGTATGCCACTGCCACGCTGTCCAGGATTGCAGTACCGCCCATGCCCACTCGGTGAATCAGCAGGTAGTAGCCCTTGTCTGCGATCTTGGCCCAGTCCTTCTGGTTGGGCAGTTCAACGAGGGCATGCTTGCCCACATACACAACACGAGGGTCGGTGATCATGGCCGGATACACAACCCACACGTCGGAGTTGATGGGGAAGGAGGCGTCTGGGGGGAGCGCCAGGTCATACATGGTGACATGCGCTGACGTGTTGGTGGGGCACAGGTTGGAGAGGCCGAGCACTGCCACGTTGGCAGGGCGGGCAGCAGCCAGCGTAATGAATCCACCGGGCAGCAGCAGCAGGGCATCCTGCCTGGCGGATGACATCAGCACGGCCAGCGCTGCAAGGATGGCCATGGCACGAGCGCTGGCGTGGCGCCCGCGGGTAGCCCAGCAGCCGCCTGGCAGCTTCACCAGCAGGTACGTCATGCTGACAGATAGGTTATGGCTTGAGCACCTGGGGTGTGGTAGGGTGCATGATGCAGTAATGATTACCACGTGTTTCTATCAATGGCAGCATGTGTAAGGCTGCTGGATTGGGGGGCCGCGTGGCAGCCCGGACAGCACTGAAGCGCATGTGCCGTTTGAGTAAGTGGACCACAGCCTGCACAGCTTGCGTCAATGGACCTCAATACGTGAGCACTGGTTGCTCCTATTCAAAAGCATGGCAGAGAGTGCGCTGTGCGCTGTGCCTGTTCTGGCTGCAGGCGCGTATTGCTGAAGTGACTGGCCAGGTCAGCTGGCAGCAGGAGTGTTGGGCGAGGTGAGGTGAGGTGAGGCCCTCCAACACTCCTGCCATCTAGTGTCACAACAACTGACACTGTGGGCAGGACAGTGGACATGAAAGTATGCACAATGCAAGAGTGAGGTCTGACGTATGTCTACCACACCTACCTACCCGGAGGCAACGAAACCAGCCGCAGTAGTCCACCAAGGCCGGGCGGCTAATACTAGAAGCAAAGCCTCGAGCGTCGAATGCACAGGGGGTTGGCGGTGGCTTGGAACTGCTATCAACAGAAAGACCAGTGTTTTGTCCGGATGAACACAGTGTTTAGTGGACACGGTGGGGTCCCATAGCATTGCCCTTTTGCACCCCTGTGTGTACCGCATGTGGAAGGAACTGAGCGTACCGCACTCCCCCGCCCACTGCAATGAACCTCCCTCCCCCATCAGCATATTGAGTTATTGACTGACAGTGCGCTACCATCGCATGATGCTGCGTGCTGCTGCTGACTGCAGCATGCGCATGTTGCAGGTGGCAGTCGGTGCTTGCGCGTGTCCGTGTGCGGTCCGGGGTGGTCGTAATCACGCGGGCGGGCAGGGAGCCGCCGCAGGCAGCTGCATAAGCCGCTATGTGTGCCTGCCGCTCGGAGGGTCTCATCGGGGCCCCATCCCACGCGTGCACTCCTCCCGCATGTGCTCCCCTCCCTGGTTATGTCATATACATGTACCTACGTCAGCAGCTGCGTCAGGTGTTTGGTCGTTTTTGCCGGTACGGGTTTCTGACATTCAGCTGCGTGCAACGCATCGGACTGCTGCGTGCGATGCTTCATCGGGACCACACCCTCGTCCACCTGTACCCTGCTGTTTCGAGAATGCTGACACATGCCATGATCAGCCTGCACCGTGATGGGTGCGAGTAGCTGAATGTACATGTCGGCAAAGCCAAACGGTTGTGCCATACAGCAGCCATGTCCAAGTCTATATCTTTATGACCGACATAAAGCAAAGCTGTGTATTGCAAGGAGATTCGAACCAACTGAACCACGCTTTTCTTCCAACCTAAGTGGTTTCGGCTCGCTGGACCTTTCATCAACAAGACGTTGCGCATAATCCTGTCTCTCCACGCAGTCTGCTGCACGTCTTGCAAGCTCCATGTCTCAGAAACCACAGCACTCGACAGGCTTGGACGAGGATGGCACCCTACGCATACTTTGCCTGCATTCCTTCCGGACATCAGCAGCAATATTCAAGCAGCAGGTGAGGTCGTTGTTCTGTTGACAACTTGGTTATCACCAGCATGTGTTTTGACTGCAGCACAGCAAGGTTGGTTGGCAAAGTTTATGCGTGACGCACGCATAACGAATGTGTCATCTGCTTTCCGTTTTCTGTATCTTCCTCTTGCAGCTGAGCAAGTCCAATTTGTACAACGAGCTTGCCGACCTAGGCGCCGAGCTCGTGCGTGCGTTGCGGTGCCCTTTGCTTTGTTCAGCGGCTGGCCCTCGCGCTTGTCAACTGCATGCGGTTGGCTGAGTCGTTGATGCCGACCTGCGTAATTGTCTTGCTCAGCAGCCACATCAACGGACCTAGGTACTGTGCCCAAAACCTTACAGCAGTCCACCATTGCTTGCGCACCAACCCAGTTGACGCACAGAGCGGTCAAACGGGCGCTCACCCTTGTCGTGCACCTGGACCGGGGAACGCATCTTGGTGGGCGACGCTCGCTCACTGGGCCGCACAAGCAACACGCCGTCAACCGCTCTTCTGTGCCTGTCGCAGGTGTTTATGGACGCCCCGCACGCTGCCGACGGCCCCATCCCCCACGACGTGCACCCCTTCTTCTCCGGCCCATACTACCAGTGGTTCACCGCCCAGGAGCGCAAGGTACAGGCCCGCACTGCACACACGCATGCACACGTGTGTGCTCGCTGAACCTCATATAGTGCACACATGCCAGCGCACAAGCACGCATGCGTGCGTGCGCATGCACTATCCTGGTGCGTGTGGTACCCCCCCAAAGCCAGCACCGGGCGCATGTGTGGGGTGGCTCACGTGGAGTCACGATGCTTGGCTCGCCCCCTGGAGCTGCCTGTTGGCCCCCCCTTTCCCTGCGTGTGACTCCTGGTGTTGGTGGTGTTGGTGGTGGCGGCGCTGGCCTATGCGCAGGACGGCAATGTGACGTTCAACGAGGGCCAGCTGCTGGCCTCTCAGGCGGCGGTGGAGGGCGCGCTGAGGGGGGCGGCCGCGCAGGGGCGGCCCTTCACCGGCATCATGGGCTTCTCACAGGTGCGCAGGTGGTGGGCGGGTGGTGGGTGGTCGGTGGGTAGTGGACGGGTGGGTAGTGGACGGGTGGGTAGTGGACGGGTAGGTATGTGGGTAGGCCCTGCGGTGTGTACTGCATGCTGTGCGTATTGCGTCCGGGAGGAATGGCGCAGGTATTGCTGCAGTAGTGGGCCGTTCGGCCGACACGCTCCTGGTGTAGTATCACAGACCATGAGTAGCGCGGTCACATGCAGTGTGGTATCGTATCGTGCACACTCAAGTTCATGGTGAGGTGTTCATGATATCTATGAAGATTCAGGTGCGTTGCATGTTGCGTGCTGTCATCCACCGCCTCATCCGTGTGTGGTGGCCTGCAAGCGAGGAGGCGTCCAGCCCCTTCAAGCACCTTGTGTGGGCGCTTGTCACCACCACATGTGCCTGATGCGTGTCGCCAGTGCGTCGCCAGTGCGTGTCACCCCAGTGGAATGTGATGTGGCCTTTCATGTGGTGGTGCCTGCCATGTGGTGGGGCCTGTGGTGCGGGCGCAGGGCTCCATGTTCAGTGCCGCGCTGGTGGCGTGCCAGCGCGCGGGGGTGGCGCTGCAGGACGTACCGCCGCTGCGGTTCTGCATACTCATCGCCGGCATCCCGGTGCGTGCGCGCGACGCACTGCCTGCAGCTAGTCTATTCGGGCACCCAGCTCAGGCTGCCTGGTCCTACCAGCTGACAACCCCTGCAGCTCCCTGCCGCAGCCAGGCCTATCTTGACACAGCATAGCCACTCAGCCCTGTAGGCGGTCAGCCCTGACTTTGGCTTGCCCCTGCATTGGCTTTGCCTTGCTCCTGGTTGGCCTTACCCCCTGTTGGCGTTACCTCCCTCCCCCGCCACGCCTCCCCGCCCCCACCTGCAGAGCCGCTATCCCGCCTACGTGGCTGCGTTCAAGCGTGGCGCGGTGCGCTGCCCCTCCCTGCATCTCATCGGCATGCATGACTCACTCAAGAAGGTGAGGAGGGGGGGCTGATGAGTGTTGGGCCGCTGGCAGGCCCAGGCCCATGACCGTGTTGCGGGCAGGCTGACTGGTGAGGGGCCACTGGCGCATGGAGCATGGCCCCAGCCTGATACCTGCGGGGGCTCCAATCCACTCATGCAGTCACCACACATAAGCCTGCGCAGGCATTGCGCTGTGGATGTGCAGCACAGTGCAGGGTCACGCGGCATGCGGCGCTGGCGTGCATGATGTGGATCGGTGACCCACCAGGTTGTCTTGCCGTGAGCGAGCTGGTGTGCGCACTCGTGGTTCAGCTGTACACCCGCAGCAATGCAGGACTGCCACGCGCTTGACTGACTCACTGTGGTTGTACTGCTTACCGCTGCTCCAGTACAACATGGAGCTTGCGGACGCGTTTGAATGCCCCGTGGTACTGCTGCACCCCAGAGGTAAGCCGTGCACCCAACGATTGCGGCAGTGTATTCACACCTCTTAGAGTGCCGCCTGGTGGGCTCGCAGATCCTAACATTGGCCCGGCCCTGCAGTGGATTGGCCCTGCGCCTGTGGAGTTGTTGTCTGCGCTCAGGGCAGAGAACTACTCCACAGCCGCACAACACACCAACCTTGACGCGTGCATATAACACACGCATGTGCCTGTGCAGTGTGGATCAGTGAGTTGGTGTCAGTTGTATCCTCCGACTGGCTGTCTTGAGATTCTCTTGCACTCATGCCCGCTGCTCGTTTGAATGTGTGTGCTGCTGCTGCTGCACTGCCCGCTTCGCGCTGCTGCCGCATCAGGTCACGTGGTGCCCAGCGTTGAGGGCCCGCAGCTGCAGGTGGTGCGCGCCTTCATACGCAGCGCAGCAGCAGCGCAGCCACCCGGCAGCGGCCCCGCACCGCTTCGCACACACGTACGCGCAACGCCCGCCAACATTCAAGGCGTGGTGGAGGCGGCCCCACACGATGTGGAGGGAGCGCAGGGAAGCACAGCCGGCCGCTCACGCCTGTAGCACACACATACAAACGTGTGGTGTGGTTTGCAATGGCAGTGAGCGAGCCAGAAGGTCCATTGCGTTGAATATTCAATGTTCCATTCCAACATGCATGAATGGAATGTTACCGTTCCATTCATGCATCCATTTATCCCCAAGAACCGTGCATACATGCAGGCCGGGAACCACGATGCCTATCGGGTGCATGTCATCAACCCAGCGAAGTGCATAGCTAGTAGAATACCCGTCAACATTTGAGAAGCTAGCATCATACCAACTGAACACAACCCACCAGGCCACCACCACCCGCTGCGGTGTGGTGGTGCACTACTGCACTGAGAAAGGACGGACGGAGCACTGCGTTCGATTGTCCCCTCCAGCACTTACCAGCGCATTGTGCATATGGCCCTCCCTCCTCCCTTTCGTTCCCCACGGTGCATGTGCAGTGCGCACGCCGTCTCACACCCACATGCGCGCCCCGCGCAACAAATTCACGGTCTGCATCCAAAGCGCTTTGCCTTGAGCACTCGGCCACGCGCTGGTCGGTGCACGCCACCTCTACTCCCTTATCATCATCTCCGCCATCCGCCCGCCCGGGGCAATTTTGATGCTTTTGTCCTGCCTGAAATATGTATCATGCGTGATACATTGCTACACAACAACGCGTCATCACTATGCAAGCTTTACCCTATGGCAAGTATGAGCATAACCTTCGCGCGGCCATAGTGCGAGTGTACGGTGCAAGGTGGCATGCCAGCTGCGTGCACTGTCTCGTGATTGCATACCACCTGCCGAGACCCATCCACAACTGCTGCCGAGGCGCCTCTCCATTCTATCTGCTTGCTCAATGCGCAGCAGCCGGTGTGCTGGTGTGCCTCTGTATCTCAAGCTCATGTGTGCATGTCTCAACACGCAGCGGTGCAAGGGCAGCGGGAGGGGCGGGGGTGTTGGCAACCATGCACACGCCGGCCTCTCTCACCTGCCACCACCACCTCGCTCACCCCACCCACCCCACCTGCGTGAGGCAACCTGCCTGGCCAGCACTGCCGCCAGCACTGCTCCTTCAGGCCTGAGGCTCCAGGCAGGGAAGCGACTGTGCAAGGCCACATGCAGCGATCCAACAAGGGCCCGCATAGGTGGTGCTGGCTTTCGGTGCAGCCCAATTGCGCCGCCTGAACCACCTGACCGTCGATGCATACCACTAGTGGTGCTGGGTGATGCGTGTGATGGGTTGCATGAGTGGCCAGCAACATGTGTGGCGAAAACGGCTGCTGGCCATCTTGGGCGTGGCTGCCAGGCTGTACACAGCAGTACAGTGCAGGGCGAGTGAGGAAAGCTGCACAACCGCAAGCCTTCCCGCAGCAGCACGCGGTGTGCCAGGGCAAGACCACACCATCATCAATCCAAGGCAGCATCAGCAGTATCAGCAGGTGCACGTGCAGGGCGAAAAAACAGCAACAGCTTGTTCAGGACAAGCACCAGCATACATAGCAGGGGAGGACATGGTGTGATGCAAACCGCTCATTGTTGGGTTTACCAGCCTATGCGTGGTGCGGATAATGTACGCCCGAATGTGCCTAAATCACAGTCCAAAAAAGCTGCGTGCACGCCTTGCGCTCCCCCCAGCACCCCCAGCACCACCGCCACCCCCGCTGCTGTTGCCCCCGGGACCACCGCCACCCCCACCACCCCTGTGGCTAGCCAGCAGTCCCGTTTCCTCGTCCACAGGCATCTGCGTGCTGCCACCAACCGCGGCTGCCGCTCCGTTGGCGCTGCTGCTCCTGCCCGCAGCAGTCACGCTGACGCCGCCCGCGCCACCCCCACCACCCCCCAGCAGGGTGGCCGTGGTCATGGCCATAGCAGCGCCAGTAGTCACTGCCACTGCCCGCTCCATCTCCGTGGACACGCTGTCGGCATCTGGAGTGCTGTTGTCGCTGCTGCTGCCGCCGTAGTCGCTGGGCGCAGGGCTGATGCGCACATACGGCGGCAGCAGCTGCCCAGCACGCGCAGCGCTGGCCGCCATGCCTGCAGTGGCAGCAGCAGCAGCAGATCGTGCGTGAGCCGCAGAGTTGAATGACAGCGGCATATGACACTCGACGTCGCGGTCCATGAAAGCTTGTATCATTTGTATGTGCGGGGCTGTGGGTAGCACTCAGCCCCCCCCCCCCACACACACCACACACCCTGCTCCCCACCTATGGCCACCCACAGCACCAGGCAGGCGGTCCAATACGGCGTCAGCCAGTCCAGCAGCCCGCTGGCCACCACCAGCCCCGCCGCCAGCCCCGCCAGGTGGCCCGTGAAGTGCGCGCGCGGCACCAGCACGCTGGCCAGCAGCAGCGAGGCCAGCGGGGTGACGGCGGCGGGCACCGTTACCAGGCCCAGCAGCCTGACACGCCCTGCAGTGCAGTGAGACACACCACACAGTCCGCCCCGCACACACACAGCCATCAGTCCATCACCACTGCCACCACAAGCACACAGGCAGGCAATGCGCGTCCGGTGCGACAGACAGATAGGCATAGCCGCATAGGGCCTTCTGGTAGGTACAATTGGAGCTTCCTGCGCAGTGCAGGGAGGCTGGAGGTAAGATAGCGCGCGGAGTTTGCAAGTTGCCAGGTTCTGAGCTTGTGTTAGCCTACAGGCTGTGTTCATGTTTCATGCAATTCATATATTTGTTGCACTTAACATACGGTACCGGATCTTCGGTTGTACTTCTGCGTAAGCTCGAGTACAGCTGTTCATTGGGGCTGCGGCCTGGCTCCTGCTATTCGTCATCGCTGATTACCATTGTTATCAGCGACGACGAACAGCACGAGCCAGGCCGCAGCTGGGCCGACGCCCATGCAGGTACTTACACGTAAGCTTGAGTACAACGAGCTTACAATGGAATGCGGTACGTGGATGACATATACTGACATACACAAACATTGATACTGTGGTAACACCGCGCCTGACTGCGTGAGCTCACGCGCCCCTCTCAGCGACCCGCCCCCCCTCACCACCACCTGGTGTGAGTGCGTGAGGCTTGATAACTCCACGCGTGGGTGTGCAGGCCGCTGCCTTGGCGGCTGCCACCAGCCGGGCCTCAAGCCGTCAAGGTGCTGCAGGCTCATGCCGGCTTTGCCGCTGAGCAGCGCATGCCACACACGTATGCAGGCAGGCAGGCAGCCAGGCTGGCCCCAGCAGCGGGCTGTGATAATGCCAGCCATGCGGGTGAGGGCGCACCACCAGGCACCACCACGGCCCCCGACACCTATCGTTAATACATTGTTGCTGTGTAGCATAGTATTAATGCATGCATACGTCTATCCTAGGATCATATCAGTATATCACCGTCAAGTGGTGGGTGCAGCACTGTGCCGCTGCACCCCCCCTCCCTCCCCGCTTCCCGTCTCCCCTCGCACCTGACCACAACGAGTCTGACGCTGCCATAGCCGCCGCCGCCGCCGCTGCCGCCGCTGCCGCCGCGTCTGCCGGGCTCACGCTCACTCCCGCCGGGGGCAGCAGGCCGGGCGTGGCGCGCAGCGCCGCCGCCGCCGCCGCCGGGGCCAGCTGCAGCTGGTGCGTGTATGTGTAGGCTGGCCGCCACACCAGCAGCGCCAGCCAGCCAAAGAGCACGCCGGAGTAGCCCAGGGAGGTGACGGCGCGCAGGTGGTCCCGCCGGAAGGCAACTATGGCAACGTGATATATCGCCAGGCAGATCTGCACTGGCAGTGGGACACACGCATACCAGCACGCAGTAAGCGCCCCCCCTCCCCCCCACACACGTAAGGTATGCATGACCACAGAGTCAGCAAAGTTCTCTTATGTGCCCTACACACTCAAGGTGTGCAGTTTGCAAGCAAGGTCCGCCGACAACTAGGGTAGTACACGCCAGCCACCTGTCGCCTGCCCACCCCGTTGCCACTCGCGAGCGAGGCATGTATACACGAGTTGCAAAGCGTCCATCGGAGTACGCTTTCAAGAAGACCTGCAAGGCATGGTGGCTTTGACACCAGGCCAAAGCCCGGGTCGAATTGCGGTTTGGTTTCGTGTCATTGACCGCAGGGCCCACTTACCACTCCTGACAGCAGCGCTAGCACTGCCGACGTAGCCAGATACCTCAGAGACGACCCCTTCAATGTAGCTGGCTCGGCCTGGGGCGCAAAGCTCCACAACGCACAGACATTGAGCACCAAGTGCAAGACGTCGACGTGGCATACCTGACGTTGCAACAGCAAGGAAAGCCAAAAGCACACAGCCAGGACACAGGGCAACGAAAACGCGTCAATGGTATGCAGCAATTCCATAGCTCTCCTGAAGTGCTTTCTCCAGCCCGTATCCAGCGGCATCCCTGGCCCCGTATCTTTGACGTGCAAAGGCTTCACTATTGTCCTGACCTGTGATACAATCATTCTCCACCATTCTCTGCCCAGCACTGTCCGTTGATAGCTGTTTCCCACGACATCAGAGTTAAGGCCGCTGCTGCTCAGCCAATAGGCCACCGAGCAGAGTAGGGCCACGACTGAGGCACTCCCAGGATGTTCTGAAACCTGATACCTCCGGATTCAAAACAGCAGGCAGCCAGACACACACCCGTTAGCAGGCTTTGATGCTGGCTCGCACGTGTACGGAGAGTGCAACGGCAAGCATGTACCTGAACCAGCAGGTTTGGCGCCATCAAATCTCGTCGGCATTCGTGTTCAGTTTGATGTTATCGTCCAATACTTTGCCACTGCACTGCAGCTCTCCTTACTGACATCTCCCTCCCGCCATACGCCTCGCGCAAATGCCACTGCGGAAATCCCTCTTTTTCACTGTGCATCCACACACCTTGCCATAGCTGTTGGCAGCCGCTTGATTGGCACGCTGGAAGGACTGAGTTCGCTGTTCCTACAGAGTCTTATTTATTTTCTCGGGTCACGGGTCGTCCAGTCCCAATTAAAACCATGCGCCCGTCACAAACACCATCCGCTGCACGCAACTGGCCAGCATCAAATAACAAATACATCGCTTAACGTTTCGTGTTTTCCCGAGTTGTCCTACGGCTGGGTAGGACCAGGGCAGTGCTGCCAGGTGTTGAAACCAGCACCATTCATTATATTGCCGGTGGGTTTGGCCAGCAGCGCTGCAAGGCTAGCGCTGCAGCTGGAGCTCATGGCGCAGGCGTTGGCAAACTCCGTCGGGACGACAGCCTCCTCCTCGTAGTGAAACCACAGCAAGAAACACACCCACAATGAAAACCAGACGGTCGTCCCTTGGCGACGCCCCAAAGGGCCTCGTCAGCGAAGGGCTGTCCAATTTCTACGGATGGATTATCACTATGCTTTGGGTTCTGTAAGTTTATAGCGCTATCTGCGTGTTTTCGGTTCGGTCCAAGAAGTCCTCACTGGGGTGGTTCCTCACAAACGCCCACGCGCTCTTACCCCACAGAGATACCTTGCAGTTCATGTGGGTCTTGCTGTCTATCAATTTAAGCTGCCCCTAAGTTTTGTGCTGCTTGCCGTGGCCTGCCGTGTGCGTGGCCTGCTCTGCGCCGATGTTTGGATTCTGCAGGGTCGGCTCGGCCGTTTACTTCTGCGTGGGGCTTTTTGTGACATGGCTCTACCCCAATTATCCACCTGCACGCCAGGAGCTTCTGGCAGAGGTAGTGTATGTGGCAAAATGAACGCTTCTGCCGTGCGTGGCATGCCGGCACGACAAGCCGCAAAATGCGCATGCAGCAGACTGGCCGCTGCTGTGCAGAAAAATAACAATGCCGGTCTGAGTGCTCCCACAAACTGTGTGACACTTCTTGCCATTTGCCCAAAGTGCCATGTTTATTCATGGTGTGCCTTGGTGTGGCTTCAGGTGCCAGTAATTGTGTACCAAATGAGCTCCACGGCGTTCTTCACAGCGCTGGTATTAAACCTTACCTCCCTCATGTTTGAGGACTCAGCCCAAAAGCGACAGCTGGCCTTTCTGTCGAGCGCTATCAAGGCGGCAGCATGCCATGCTGACCTGCTGATGGTCGTGGGTTTCGCACCGGTCGTCTACGATTCGTATGGTGCAGTGTGAGTGTCTGCAAGCTGTTTTCAGCAAATCTGTGTATGATTCATCTGGCCCTGGCCATAACTGGGCTCGCTCTGCCTTCCGCAGGTTTATACCACAGCGCTACGTGCAGTGGCTCGTCACGACTCCGACCATGGTTTTTGTCCTCAGCAAAATATCGGACTTCACTCCCATACAGACAGGAACCACCATAGTTTTGGACGTGTTCATGATTCTATTCGGCCTGTTTTCCCACTTCTTCCCTGCTCCGCTAAACTGTGAGTGCTCAGCCCATCCTTGCACAGCTTTCGTGAACGAACGACAGACGACACCTGCGCTGGCGTGGTAGGACACTTCACTCACACTTGTTTGTTTCTGTGCATGCTGCAGGGGTGGCGTTCTGCCTGTCTACGCTGTGCTTCCTGGGCGTGCTGTACATGATGGGCCTGATGGTGTTCTCAGCCGTGCGTGAGCACACCAACGCCACCTCTAAGCGCTCGCTCACCTTCATATACATGTGCACGGTGTTTATCTGGACGCTGTTCCCTGTGGCCTGGCTGGTGCGGACTATGAGCCCCAAAAACTTGTACACTTCAGAGGTGCTGTACCTTTTTGCGAACTTCACAGCCAAGGCAAGTGGGACCCTTGTGCTTGTTTGTGCAAGCAAGGTTGCACTGCACCTGGGATCTGCTGCTCGACGCTACCCCGTCATTGCGTAATCGTCGTTGTCCGCAACGCCGGTATCCGCTCCTCCCACTTGTTGCTGCTTGTACAGGTGCTGTTCAGTAGCAGTATCATGTATGGTAACTACATGACTATTACACAGCGCCGCTTGATCGCAAAAATCGAGGAGGAGAACGTGCGGCGTGTGCTGATGGTGAGCCCGCCAGAAACCACAGCTGTATGTCGTGACGAGCGGCATGCAAAACGTCCATGCAGCTGGTGCTGACCATCGCGCATGTCAGTGTGTCAAAGTGGTAGTGTATGGGGTGTTGGTGGCAAAGGAGTGCTCTCAATGGCGTACGGCATGCCCCTGTGCCCACGCTGCGTCAGCTGCGCAGCGCAGTTCCGGGCACCAGCACCATTTGCATTTCCGGCCCCCTGCTCATGCGCACACACGCACACCCGTGCGCGCATGCATGTCCCATGCATGTGGACATGCATGCAATTGTGATGTGTTCCGTGTGACATGTTGGTAAGATGACGTATAGATGATGGGGTGCCACTGACATGCCTGCTATCGTCCATTTCACGCCCACTAGAATTGCTGCTTCTCTTCAGCGCTGACTGGATTCCGTGCGTGTGGTGTTGTTGATGGTGGCGGTGGCTCCCCCATGGCTCCCCAATGGTGGCTACATGGCTGTGTGTGCCGGCAGGTGACTGAGCTGAAGGAGGCTGTGACGCGCAAGGACCAGTTCATGAGCCTCATGAGCCACGAGCTGCGCACGCCGCTCAACGGCATCATCCAGCTCAGCGACGCGCTGTGCCGCGGCGCCGGCGGCGACATGAACCCCAAGGGCCAGCACTTTGTGCGCACCATCAAGAACAGCTCCAACCACCTGCTCAACATCATCAACGACATACTGGACGTCGCGGCACTCAAGGTACTGCGGCGGTACAGCGGGACAGCTCAAGGGGGGCGCAGGGCGGCGGCACGCAGGGGAGAGCGCAGGCGGGCGACGGCTGAGCGGGCTGCACCTCCAGTCACGCACATGAGGGGCCGGCTGGGGCGTCGGGGAGAGGGACAGACAGCTCATACGTCCAGGCCGGGCGCATTGGGCAAACACAGACCTGCAACATGGACGCATGCATCAGCAGCAGATGCTTCTGCACGTACGACATGCCGTCATGCATGCTCTGCCTGGCATGCCTGCAGGCAGCCCGCACGCTGAGTGGCATGACCTTCTCCGCCCCTCACTCGTTAGCCTGCATCCCCCTTGAGCGCATCTCCTGAGGCTGCTGCCTCCTCCGCCCCGCTGACCCCGCTGCCCTGCACGCTTCGCTGCTGCCCCCCTTGCTCCCCACTGTGGTGCAGGAGGGCAAGCTGACCATCAAGCACGAGCTGGTGGCGCTGAGCAAGGCGGTGGACCATGTGGTGGACATCGTGGCGCCGCTGGCCAAGAAGGGCGTCACTATTGAGAAGGACGTGAGTGGTGGGCTGGTAGTGGTAGGGGAGCAAGCCTGCAGTGTGCGGCATGGTGTTGGGTGGAGACGCGGCATCGTCAGCTGCACGGGAGCGCTGTACTTGCACACACTCGTATGACGGGCAGGCACCTCTATCAACGCCATGTCTGCCGACTGCGTTGATGTGGCTTGGTGGTGTGTGTGCGTGCTCACGCTGTGCAGGTCCACCCCGCGACGCCGCCGGTGATTGCGGACTTCTCGCGCATCATCCAGATCCTCTACAACCTCACCGGCAACTCCCTCAAGTTCACGCACACCGGCAGCGTGGTGGTGCAGGTGCGGCCCACCAAGACGGGCGAGTACGTGGAGATCAAGGTGGTGGACACCGGCATCGGCATACCCAAGGAGCGCATCAAGGACATATGGGGCGCCTTTGAGCAGGTGAGCGGGGCAGGCAGGCAGGCCACACGCATGCATGAGTAATCATAACGTATGCAAGGCTTGCTGGCGGTGGTGACGGACGCAAGGCGACGCACTTAAGGGGGCTGAGGGGAATCGCACGAGGAGGGTGCCAATCAGGCAGGGGCGTTGGCATATTGTGCTGATACCATACCAGCCGGCTGGTCCTCCGCAGAGTCAGTGTGTGTGAGAGGCGGGGAAAGCGGGATGCAAGCAGGGGCCCATCATACACGCTCACCTGGGTGCATGACCACCACGGCTGCAGCAGCAGCAGGTGAGGAATGCACTTAGCCTCCCGGTGGAAGTGGCGGTGGCGGTATCAGCGTGAGCACAGGCCCCTGCCCCTGCATGCGCCGCGTCACGTGCTCCGCCTGCCCAGCTGATCCCGTCCGTCCCGCCGATGGCACGCGCGCGTTGCGCCTGCTGCTGCGCCTGCTGGTCTCAGGTGGACATGAGCGTGACGCGTAAGTATGGCGGCACGGGCCTGGGGCTCAACATCGTGAAGCAGCTGGTGGAGGCTCACGACGGCAAGATCAGCGTGGAGAGCGAGGTGGGGCGCGGCACGGCCTTCACGGTGTACCTGCCGCTGCTGCAGCACGGCGCGCGGCACAGCCTGGAGATGCAGGTGGTGGGCGCCTGCGAACAGCTGGGCCACCGGCCGCGCAGCGGCAGCCTCAGCCGGCGCGACAGCTCCAAGGACAAATACACGCGCGGCACCAGCACCAGGTGAGCGACCCGCGCGCGCGCTTGCCAGCCAGCCAGCCAGCCAGCGCCACCACCAGCGCCACCACGGTCGCGTTGTGTGTGTGCTGCTTGTCTGTGTTGAAACATTGGTGATTGAAAGGAAAACAAAAGCATGCCAAGTGGCGCGATGGCACGTTGTTTACTGGACATGTTGCCACCATTGCCGGCGCCAGCGTTGCTAGGGGTGCAGTTCAGGTGCTCAAGAGGTTTGCAATACTGCCTACTGTGTGTTTGGGGTGGCAGGGCGGGGGGAAGAGCGGAGCAGAGCAGGGAAGAGGCACTACATGCCTGTGTCCTGCGTTGTCGGTATCGTGTGGCCAGTTGCCGCGTTGTGACAGTGCAGCAGGGCATTGCCTAGTGCAGTCGTGCTCATGTACATGTCGTTCCTGCCCAACACGCTCCTAACCCCATTCCTCCGCCCGCCGTGCCGCCATCACAGCCATCACAACCCCCGTAGGCCATCAGAGCGCCAGCTGTCCACCAGCATCCCTGGACGCATCGGGGGCGGTGGTGTCAGCGGTGCCAGTGGCGGTGGCGGCGGCACCAGCGGCGGTGTGAGCGATCCGCTGACGGACGGCGATGACCCGGACGTGAGGGAGTCGCTCATACGCCGCAGGACGCAGGTGAGCGGGGCTGAGCTGAGAGCTCCAGGGGCGCGCTGAGCGTCAGGCAGGGGTGAACGCAGGGCGCTAGGCTGAGGGGACCAAGGGAGAGCAGGAGTGGGTGAACCGCGCAGGCAGGCAGGAGCCCCTCCGCTATGCTGCTTGGGGTGTTGCAACGCAGCACCGCACCGCGCTGCACTGCACTGCCACATGTGCGCGTGCAGCTGAACTTGGGTTCCCTACACGCGTGTATACACTAGGCACATCGCGTGCGGTTTTTCGATTCGGACATATTCGTAAACCTTGATCTGGTTGCCGCGGAGCTAGTTTTGTTTTAGCGAAGCGACATCAATTAGGATAGCCCAGTTTTGCGAACTGCCGCCCCCTCCTCACACCCCGGCACCCACCTCACCCACCTCTGCCCCCCCCCTGCAGGAGCTGGAGCGTGACAACCTGATGTCTGAGATGCAGCGCCGCACAGAGCACAAGTGCAGCCTGGAGGAGGCGCACGTGGTGTCGCGCGGCCTGCCGCTCACCAGCAGCGAGCGAGAGGCAGAGCGCAACAGCAACAGCCTGGACGTCAAGATGCGGCTGATGCAACCAGGCGCAAATCGGCCGCCAGGGTACATGGGGGGCGGCGGCGGGGGCGGCGGCGGCGAGGGCATGATGGCGGCGCTGCCGGGCGGCAGTGGCGGCAGCGGCAGCAGCGGAGGTGCGGCGGGGGCGGTGGTGATGTTGGGGCGCATGGGCAGCAGCGGCAGCGCCATGCTGGCGTCACCCCTGACGGAACCCGGCAGTGCCGCCAGCAGCATGATGGCCTCACGCGGTGGTGGTGGTGGTGGGCTCATGACGGGGTGGGCAGGTGAGGCGGCGCAGGCACGCACACACCTGACAGTCGGTCAGTCAGTGAGTGGCCAGCGGGCGGCAGTCAGTCAGGCGCGCCAGCCAGGCAGCAGCTGCTCTTTCTCGGCCATGGCAGGGCACTCACTAGAGGCAGGATAATCAGGATGGCATGGGCATGCGGATAAGGATGCGGTCATGGGGGAAAGGAGGTGCAGCAGTGGCTTGATGGGTGCGGCACCTTGGCGTTAGCGCTTGCACCCATGCCACAGCCGCCTGCCTGCCGTGCGGGCACGCATGCTGAGGATGAATGAATGGGTGATCTGATGGTTGATCACTGCCAGCCCATGCCATGCGGCAGCATGGGGGCTCAGCCTCAGGCTCAACCAGGGGTGTGTGCGTAGTCAACGCCTGTTCGTGCTGCCGGCAGAGCCTGGTGCATCACCGTCTGCGCATGTGACGCCACCATGTTGTGTTGGGCAGATGACGCAGATGACGGTCACCACCACGCTTGTGCTCCTGTTGGTGCTCCTGTTGTGGCTGTGCAGGCCGCAGCAGCGGCGCACCTCAGCCTCAGACTCCTCACAGCCACTCCATGGTTGCATCGCGCGCGCTGGATGTTGGCGGTTACTCACTCAACCACGGCGGACTGGGGGACAGCGGAGAGGTGCGGGGGGGCTCTGCGGAGTGGCTGCAGATGAGATGTGTTGTGGGTGCTGGCTCAGGCGCCTGTCACGGGCCCGCTGGTCGTACCGTCGGGCATCACTGCATAACCGCGTACCTGCTGCTTGCTGCAGCAACTGCTGGCAGCCAACCACGAGCTTTGACGACCACACCACCTGCGTACATCCACACAGTGCAGGGAATGACCTGACCGCGGGGCGGGGGGGGGCGCAGTCCTCGATCATTGCCTCTCTCACTCTGTGTCCCGTGTGTTCGCTGCTTGCTGTCGTGTGGCGCCGCAGCCCGCGCTGCACAGCGGCATGCGCAGCCACACCAGCAGCTTCAGCGGCAAGGCCGCGCTGCCGCACCACGGCAGCGCCAACATGAGCCTGCGCATGAGCATCTTTGGCGGCGGCAACAGCACCAGCCACCTGTCCCGGGTGAGTGTTGGTGAGGCGGCTGTGGCTGCTGCTGGGGGCACAGGGGCAGAGCGGCAGTGAGTGCGTATGCATCCGTCAACCTCGCCTGCTGGGCAAGGCAGGGTGTGCAATGCACGCGGTCACACAGGCTGCTTGCTGCTGCGGCGCGAGATGCTTGTGGCAACACGCGAGCGGGTTCTGCGGCTTTGTGCATGCTTGCAAACCCTTGCCACCTGCATGGCATGTACCGTGTACCCCATGCATACGGGTGATTTGCCGCTCCTCGGTGCTAAGTCATGACACGTTCCCTGAACTGCATGATGTCTGACTCGTGCTCGGCGCGTGTGTGTGGCTGGCTGGCTATGTGTGTGTTGCGGTTGCCAGGCGCTGGACTCTGAGCTGTACCGCGGCGGCAGCGGGGCGCACGATGACGCCGCCAGCAGCTGCTTTGGCGGGGACAGCGACAGCGACGGCCCGGGCGCAGGCCGCCTGCAGCGCCGCAAGCACCCCTCCCAGCGCAAGCCCGTGCCTGGCGGGGGCAAGATGAACGGCAGCAACGGCATGAGCCCCACCAAGCCCGGCACCGACCCGCCCCCCGGCATCACGCTGGACAAGCTTGCGTACTCGGACATGCACGGCGCGTTCCAGGTGAGTGACGTGTATGGCTGCCCGCTTGCTGACGCACACACACCTGCACTTGCCATGTCTGACGCTCATGATGTGTTGGCGTAACACCTGACGATTTTGAAAATCCGCCACCCACCAGCCGGCGGTGTGTGGGCCCTAGTTGTAGGCGCTGCTTGCTCATGGTACGGTACGGTGTGGTCAATCGACGGGGCGATGTATGTGTGTTGGCGACGAATCATATGCTGCATGGCTGCGTGCATGCGTTACATGGCTACCTGTTGCTGTGTGCAGATCCTGAGCGTAGACGATGAGGAGGTGAACCAGATCGTGCTGGAGGAGATCCTCACGTCATCCAAGTACCACTTTGACAGGTGCGCCGATGGCCGTGCCGGGCTGCAGCTGCCACGACAGCATACTTGAATACCGCGCATCAGTTTCACTTCCCGCACTCGCCCGCCTGGATTGGCGCCTGCCATGCACCACATGCGCTGCTGCGTGCGCGTTGTGACATGTGTATG
>BDDA01000444.1:1706-14719 GCA_001662385.1 Chlamydomonas asymmetrica | reverse complement strand
CCCCCCCCTGCACACACATTGCCGTGCTCCTTGCTGACTCATCATCACCCTCGTCTTCGCCCCCTGACCGCTGCCCTGCGCAGCCTCGTTGTCCTCCACGCTTCCCACGGCGGAGGTCTTCCTCATGCTCTCCAACATGTTCACCGCCTTTGACAAGCTCACAGACCGCTACTCGGTCTACAAGGTGCGCGTGACACAAGGGAGGACAGCGGGGGTGGAGGGAGGGGAAGGTGTTAGTGTACCAAGTCTGAAAAGAGGCTCATTTCAACAGGTGTGGCCAGCTGGGCTGAGGTGGCCGCCTGCCCATAGCAGTGTGTGGCCCTCCCTGCCCCCAACGCTTCAGCCGGCGAGCGTGCCTCCCTCGCCACCTGCCTGGTGATGATCATGGCCGGGGCTTGAAACCAGCGCCCACACACGTTTCGCCCTGCTTCACAATCTGGGGCATGGCTCAGGCGCGTGTATGACCGGCGAAGAAGCGACGGTGCATACGCGGCAGCGCTCACCTGGTGAATTGATGGCATTATGCAGCCTGGCGCTACCGCTCACTGCTACTGCTGCTGCCGGCTGGTGCTTGATGTGGTGACTTGCGTGTGCCCTGCAGGTGGAGACCATTGGAGATGCTTACATGGTGGCCGCGGTGAGCTAGCACGCGATCGCGTGCATACCTGTGCGGCTCAATGCATTTGACTGTCTGCCTGCCCCGCCCCTGCCCCTGCCAGCCCTGCACGTCGTGCTCATTCGGGTCGGCCTCACAGCAGCCCAATGACCCGCACATGATTGTTGCCAGTATGCCAGTATGGCAGTATCTCATCCATGCATGGCCTGATCGGCCAAGTGATGTCAAGTCGATCACTATGGCAGTGTGTGCCCTCCATGCCACCCTGTCATGTGCTCCTGGCTGGGGTCCTGCTGGTCGCCAACGTGCCTGCGTCTCCCCCCCGCCCCCCCTGGTGGTGTATGTGCTGGTGGTGGCGTGGTGCAGGGGCATGACGAGGACGACGACAAGGCGCGCAAGGGCACGCCGGTGTCACGCGTGCTGGGCTTTGCGCGCGCCATGCTGGACGTCGTGCGCAACATCACGGCGCCCAACGGGGAGAGGCTGCGTATACGCATCGTGAGTTGGGTGACTTGATGGGGTGCGTGATGTGATGAGTTGTGGGCTCATCTGGGTCTCGATGCACATCACACGCGTTGGTACCACCGTGCGTTGGCCAACTTGGCTTGCCGCTCACTGTGTTGATTGCAGCCGCTGCTGTCACACAACAGCCCTTCACGCCAACCTATGCCGGTTGAAATTGCCGTGCCTATCAGATAGTAGTTGCGACCGGGGAGATTATTTGAGCGGAATTGAGGGAAACGAACGCTGACTGGCCTGCTGACTTGTCCACCCCCTGTCTACTTCTGCTGCGCCTGCTGCGTCAGGGCGTGCACTGCGGTCCCGCCTTTGCGGGCGTGATTGGCCTCAAGTGCCCTCGCTACTGCTTCCTGGGCGACACCGTCAACGTGGCCAGCCGCATGGAGAGCACGGGCTTCCCCATGACCATCCACGTCAGCGAGGCCGTCGCCACGCACCCCTCCGTGCCGCAGGGAGGACTGGTGGAGGTGGGTGGGTCAGGCAGGCGCACGCGTGCATGCTCCACATGTGCATGGCGCGTGCATGTGCATGTGCATGATGCGGTGTGACCCCCACTGCCAGGCTTCATCAGGCGGGGTACAGCCTCGCCCGCGCCGGCGCAAGGCCTAGCCACGTTCTTAGGACGCTTGGTTGTGAGGCCACGCAAGGGCACAGATGTAACGCAGCGCGTGCATGCATACGCCCTGGCAGTGCCCTACTGCCCTCCCTCCCTGACGCATGTGGCCGCCTGGTGTCACCGGGCATTAGCGCAACAGTATGTCCCACACAACACCGGGGTCACGGTATGTGTGCCATGGACCATGTTCCAACCCCGTGCCGCGCTTTGGCTTTGTGTTTTGCACATGAAAGGCATACCCCGCTTGTGCTGCTCCACGCTTGCTGTGGCTGGCTGATCATGTCCCTGTGTGTGTGCACTGTGTGCAGGTGGGCGAGCGGGACGTCAAGGGCAAGGGCCGTATGCGCACCTTCCTCATGCAGGTGCGTGCGCAGGCCGTAGCGTATGCAGGCAGCGCGCAGCCTCCACATGGACGATGCATGGCATGACCAAGCAAATGCGCAGTGCTGCCCATCGCTGTTGTTAGAGCATACATTATGCAGAGTCTTGCCAGAGGGCAGATGTGCGGATTGTGCGTGTTGCACATGTAACGCAATGGCATCGCCTTGCTCGAGTGTGCGGCTTGAGCCACAACGCACCACTTGCCCCGTCTTGGCCCAACCGAACGTGCCTGCCTGCGTGGCGTGCAGGCTGGTGATTGGGAGCACGCGCTGCGGGACGTGCAGCTCAAGCGGCAGCAGGCGGCGGCGGCTAAAGGTAAGGAGTGTGTGCGGGGTCTGTTCGGTGCAGAGGAGGCAGGGAGGGGGAGGGTGCGAGCGGCAGGCGGGTGCGGGGCCCCGGGACGCCGGGGCAAGGCTGCTTGGTCCCAAGTTTCATCGTTAGCTGCCAAACCACTTCAGCTTGTCTTGGAATCAATCATGCACCGTCCACGCATCTACCCAATTCGTCACACCCTGAATTTGCATGCAAGCGCGTGTCCCACCGCCGTCTGTGGTGTGCATGTTGCTGCGCAGCGATCAAGGTGTGCACCGTGCCGGAGCGCTCAGACGACGGCTCATCCGCGCTGCCCACACCCGTGCAGTCGCAGCAACACCACCAGCTGCAGCAGCAGCAGCCGGCGCTGCAGAGCCAGGTGTCGGTGGCGCGCACCGACCGCACGCTGCCGCGCTTGGACTCGTGCCCGCTGGAGGACTCCCTGTCCGTCATCCACCAGGCCTACGGCTCATACACCTCCACATGCACAGGCACACTCATGACCACCCACAACGGTCCGGACATGACGCCGGTGTCGCCACGCACACAGACCGGCGGCCTCATGCACAGCAGCAACGCGCAGCTGGCGCAGCTGCTGGACACTGGCCCGGCGGCCTTGATGCGGGCGCCGGTCGTCCCGCAGGGCGGGCCGCCTGCCGGCAGCAGCAGCAGCGGCAATACCGCTCCTGGTGGCTTTGTGCAGGCCACTGCTGTGCTGGGCGGCATGGCGCAGCAGGTGGGCCTGCAACACGGCCAGCAGCAGCAGCAGCAGCAGCAGCAGCAGGTGCTCGGCGACGTCGGCGGCAGCGCCGCAATCCAGCAGATGATGCTGCATGCCATGGAGGGTGATGCTGCAGCCTCAGCGGCAGCACACCCGCCTCAGCCTGCCACCACCGGCGCCGCTGGCGGCCTTGCGCAGTTCGGCGGTGGCGCCGCGGGCGGCAGCGGTGCGGCCGCCAGCAGCGGCGTGGTGTTGGCCATCGCGGGGTACCTGGAGGAGCGCATCGCCTCGCTGGCGGCGCAGCTGGCGGCGGAGACGCGCGCGCGCGCGGCGCTGCAGGAGCAGCTGGAGGCCGAGCGCCGCCGCGCGACCGACGCGCTGCACGCGCTGGCAGCGCTGCAGCGCGCCACCTCGCTCAGCGGCGGCGGCGGCGCGGGGGGCACGGGCGCCGCCCTGGCCGCCTCCCAGCAGCTGCAGCTGGCGCGCATGCAGGGCGCGGTCATCGCACCGCCGCCGTCGCCGACCGTGGGAGGGTTCGCAGGCGGTGCGATACCGGGGATGTTTGGCGGTGGCGGTGCTTTGCGGCGGCCCGGGCCGCTGGGCCCGCCGCCCGTGCTGGCGGCGCAGCAGGCGCAGAGCTACGCGCAGGTGGGCGGTGGTCGCTACAGCGTGGAGGGCATGATGACGCTGGACCCCATCATGGCCACGCTGATGCCGCACGCAGCAAGCGGAGGCGGAGGCCTGAGCGAGCACGACTTCCTGCTGTCCAGGTGAGCACCGCCACACGCACACGCACACACACACACGCACCTGCACGGCGGGTGCACAAGTGGCTGTTGCTGCACCTCACACCTGCACACTGGGCATGGGCAAGGTGTCACCCATGCAAGTGGCCCGCTAGACTAGGTTGCAAATGAGTGCTTGACCTCTATGCGTGTATGGCTGCATGCGTGGTTGTGGTTGTGTGTGACCAAGCGCTATGGGGTACATGTTTTGTCATGCGGCCGGATTGCTGATTCGGTCCAAACACTCGTGTTGCCCGCCCTCAATCCTCCTCTGCCCCTGCGCTCCCCCCCCCCATGCATGCAGCCCCCTGGGCACCCCTTTCAAGGGTGCCCACCTGGCCTCATCAGACCCCGCCGCTCACACCGCCGCTTACGACATGCAATACCACCACTTGCACCAGCACCAGCACCAGCAGGCGGCACCAACAGCGGCACGCGAGGCGACGCCGGCCAGCGCGGCAGCCACGCATGCATTATCGCTCCCCGCCTGCTCCATGGCGGCGCTGTTCTCCCAGCTGGGCCTGGCGGCCTACCTGCCTAGGTTTGAGGGTGAGGCCATGAGCCTGGACCTGCTGCTCACACTGGAGCCGCGCCAGCTGCAGGACCTGGGCCTCAAGCCGCTGGGATACTGCATGCGGCTAAGGGACGCGGTCCTGGACCTGGCGCGCGGCCTGCTGCGCATGGCTGAGGAGGCGGCAGCAGCAGCCGGCGCCGCGGCAGGCGGTGCAGCAGCGGCAGCGGCCGTGGCGGCGCCGCTGCAGGTGCGGCGTATGGCGAGCGGCGTGGATGCGCTCGTGGCGTCCAGCAGCGCAGGAGCAGGGGCGGCGCCGGCCTTGGCCGTCATGCCGCTGCAGCCGCAGCACAGCACGACGACTATGACGGCCATGCTGCCGTTGATGGGCGATGGCAGCCTGGGCAGCAGCGCGTGCTTGACTGGGCCCGGCGCGCCCAACATGTCCAGCACGGGCGGCTTGGCGTTCGGCTCGGTGGTGTCCGCCGGCAGCATGCGCACGCAGGGAGGGCCGGCTGGCGGGCGGCTGCTGGGCGCCAGCATCGCGGCGCTGACGGCGCAGCAGGCGGCGCCGTCCCGGCCGGTGAGCCTGGCGGCAGGCATGGGCGCGGCCACGACGGTCAGCATGGGCAACAGCAACGGCAGCAGCAGCAGCGTTGGCGCGTCGGCGCTTGCGTTTGGGCCGCACTCGCTCGGCGAGCGTGCTGGCGCTGGCGTGGCTCCTGCTGCTGAGCGCTTTGATCGCGGCTCCGTGGGCCTACCTATGCCGCCGCAGCAGACCTCGCCTCAGCCTCAGCCCTCACGCCTGGCACCGATCCAGCAGCAGCCACCTGCTGCCGCTGTGGCCCAGCAGGACGGCCAGCCGGCGTCGTCATTGGGCGCTGCGGGCGTGGCGGGTGTAGGCGCGGGCGCGGGCGCGGGCGCGGGCGCGGGCGTGAGCGGCGCCGTCACAGAGGGCAGTGGGCCCTGCGTATCCTCCGCGCAGGACAGCAGCGGTGCGGTGAGCACCGCGCCAGGCACGCCCCCCGGGCCGGCGTGGGTGTCATCACCCACCGCCAACTGTAACGCTGGAGAGCACTCCCAGCTGGTCTACGCTGCACCCTTGGCCGCGCCCGCTGCTGCTGCGGCTGCGGGTGCCCATGGTGCAGTCGACGGCACTGTGGCGCCAGGCATGGCTGCTGCTGCGTGCAGTGCCAACACCGCTGAGCAGCCCGTCGTTGTGGCTGTTGCTGCTGCCGCTGCTGGTGCTGGTAGCGCCACGAGTGCTGCGGGCCGTGTGGACTCAGTGGGAGCCGCCAGCCAGGCGCCTGCCCCCAGCATCAACATCGCCCGTATACGCACCACGCCTGTGCCCCAATCTGCGCCTGCCAGCGCCAGCGCCAGCGCAGGGCAGCCGGGCGGCGTGGGTCGCGGCGGCAGCCCCCAGCAGGCGGCGGCCTCCTGACTCCTGCCAGCGCCGAAGCGCAGGTGGCAGCAGATTCTGGGGTTCTGCGGTGGCTGCCACCAGGGGCAGGTCGCTGAGCACGCACGGCCCGACAACTGAAGTTGGCTGGCCGGCAGCGCTATAGCGTAGCAGCATAGCGGTCCTCTCACTACGTAGTCGATGGTGATATTACGCTATCACGCTATTACGCCCGCACTGCTGTGCGTGACCCTCAGCGCCCCCCACGCGCTTCGTGCGCTGATGTGATTGTCAGAGTTGCCACATACCGCGCTCCTGCGTTTGTCGCAAACCAGCAGCCGTGTGCCAATCTCTTCCCTGGCTTCCCTTCCTACACTTGCTCTCACGAACTACCCCATCCGCATAGGCCTGCCGCTCGTTGGCGGCTCACGCCCGGCTTGCAATGCGCGCGCACGGGCCACAGCCAGCAACGCGCTACACGCTACCCACTACCCGCTGCCGTGTGGCGCAGGCGCAGGCGCAGGGATGCCTAGGGCCCTCCCTCACCTGCGTGCGCCGCCTCCATGCGCATCGCCGCTGATGACCCCGCAGCCACCTGCTGCGTACCGCGGTCACGCAAGCGTCATGCAACGGCTGAAGCGGCGGCGCTGTGTGCTGTCTACAATTATAAGCCCGCTGGCGGGTCCTGACTGTGTCGTGGTGTTTCGCTCAGCGTGCTGTGACAGTGGCATTTTTGAGAGCGTGTGCGCCATGCTTGACACTGTGCGCGGCACACACCACCAGCGCTACCGTCGGCACGTGCAGGAGTGAGTGATCCCCCGCCATAACCTCACCTCCTGCTGGGTTTGCTTGCTCGTGATACACACGCACGCGCGCGCATGACGGTATTACACATTAGCACCCTACTATAAAGGGTTTGGTCGCTGCTGGGTATTTTGGGCCAGCAGGATAAGGTAAGGCACACCAGGCATACGTGGCCTGGCGCCTGCTGCCTGCTGGCCGGCTTTCTTCCCCTCCCCGAAAATCACATCACAACACCTCATCAGCATTGCGGCTTCCAATACCTGCCTGCGCGACCATGTGGGTACTGCCCTGCCGGATACTCAGGCGGTCAAGTGGTATCCCAACTCCTTTTCCCATCGTCGTTTATGGTATGCGATCAACAACACGTGCTCCACGTTCTGAGAGGAATTTTGTGTGCAGCCCTCTCCCTCTCTCCCTGGTGAGCTTCCAACGAAGCAGGCTCGAGGATTTGTGCGATGTTGGCTCGGACCCTTTTTCGCAGTAGCGATACGTGAACACTCCTAAAGGATTGCGAGTTACTGTGGCAGTCCGGTCACTCGGGGAATGCTATTTGGCGAAGCCGTCGTTTTTGGCTGCACGGAGTGGCATACCCAGTTGGAGCTGCAAGCAGCATGTGCTTGTCAGGGGCCCTGCGGCCAGCTTCATAGTCACACATCCCTTGCCCCGTGTTCCATCCTTAGCGCTTTGCAGTTGGGACTGCTGCCTGTCGACCGTTGAATGCTGGTGCTGTGTCAGCCGCAGCCGCAGCCTTCCCTCCGGCTCATGGTGCGCCAGCATTTTGGTGCCCCATGCAGCCATGCACCCTCACCTCAACTGCCTCACTATGCCGCTTCCATCATGCCGCCAGCAGCCGTGTTGCGACTGCATGCGATGGTGTGAGGGAAGGGGAGGGGAGCGGAGGCGTGGTGGCATGCATGCGCTGGTGAGCTGCATAGCTGGCCGCGTGGCCGCACCCCCCGTCACACCTCGCCCCACCTTACCTTCTGCACGCCTCCCTGCTTACCTGCCTGCCTATACCACACCACGGCACACCACAGCGCTGTCTTCCGGCTGGCATACACCTCACACTGCCCCGGCGCGCGTTGAATAAAACACCCTCCTCATACCATACTCGTGACCTTTTCGTACGTACACCCGTCTTGAAACCTCTTGTGTGAGGAGCGAGCAATACATGCCATCCTGTGTGGCGTACGGTACCTCTTATCTTGGCCCTGCCTTGCCCTCACTAGAGTGCAGCCTGCGCATGAGCCGCCGACCCGCCTACTACTGCTGCTGCTGCTGAGCTGCCGCGACCAATGCTGCTGCCGCCTAGTGGGTTTCGCCTAGCTAGCCGGTGACGGTGGCGGGTAGCGGTGGGATGGTGCAAGCCAGGGGTGCCTCTTGCACCACACCCCACCGCTGGAAGAGAGAGGCAGCGCTATGAAGGGCGATATAGCGCTAGGTGGGTAGCTGGGCGTTCTTTGCAAGAAGGCGGTTGGTGACCAGATTGAGGCTCATGCTGTCATGGGACGGGCCAAGTGTGTTGTGACCATCTTTGCGCTGCCTGGTGTGCTGAGCTGATTCAGCCGCTGAACGTATGCCGCAGGCAAGCAGGCGGCTCTGGGCGGGCCAACAAGCGGTGCAATGCATTGCAGCATTGTCTCTGCACTACATTAATTTCGAACACCACTACGATATCCTACCACCACCACCACCTCAGCCTGTTGATAAGCTTGGTGTGTTGCGCTGCTTGCCGTGTTGGTGGTCAGGTGGCTCTGGGCAAGAGCTTGCGGTTCAGGGGCCAATTTTGCAAGGTCTTGTGCTCCTGGCCTCATGCTTCTGGTGTTAATTCCTCCTGCGCGTGTGGAACATGCGATTTAGGACTCCGTGCTGTCTGGGCGATCATCCCGCTGGTGCCTTGTGATCTTGAGCCTGGCTTTGTGTATGGCACAAAACGAGGGAGGGCCTTGCGATGGGATCGGTGCCGTTGAGAAGCGCCAGCCCCCAGCACGCATGCACACTGGTGTGGGCGTCCAGCACTGGGCATGATCGGTTGCGGCCAGGTCCGTGTCCTGGCTGGGACTGGTGGTTTGGAAAGCGGCTGTGAGCTTTGCATGCCGGTATGCGTATGACGACCTACAGCCTGCCGCGATAATCGACACGCGGACCTGTCGATACACCTATACCTGTACTGGGCAATTGAGGGTATTCATTATGGTGGTTTTGGGCAAATCACTGGCCTTGCGCACGTTAGGGCATCATGATTCACGTGCAAGGGGCTTCCATAATCGAGTAGCAAGGCTGTACCCCCCCCCCGTGTATGTGTGAGCGCACCGCGTGCCTGTGTGCGGCTGTCCTGCGCGTTCCGCCTGCCTGACTGCCTCGCGCCCTCCCCTGATGCCCGCCTGTACCACGCAGCCCAATCGGTGCAGTGCGCCGCGGCAGCCACCTGGCACAGCGCAGCACTCCACCACTGCGCTGCTCTGCGCAAGCCGTCCGCAGTTGCGTGCGCTGCACGCCGCCACTCTGTTCCCTTGATGCATGCGTGACCGCTGCTGCTGCGACTGCCTCTTGCGCACATATGCTGCACGGTATCAAGTGATAGGTACGTCTTAGGGGCGTTACTGAGGGCATGTATGATGAAGCCTGGCGTTGGCAGTGGTGGTGGTGGTGTATGCAATATTGCATGGTTGGACTCGGTGGTTTATCGAGCGCTCACACACGCTCACAACCAACCCACTAGCTCATATGGTTGACGATGCCACATGCATGCCGTGCGGTGCACTCACAGCATATCACCGCGTCTTAGCCCCCCCAGCATTGGTATTCAGGGCAACATACCAATGCACGTTCCCCGTGATTTGTCAAGACATGAGTACATGACAACTGTGGTATGCAATGGCGTATGACGCTGGGCTCCCGCCTTATCCCTTGTCCCCTGCGCTTATGTACGCCCATGCTTGCACTCCTCATCTCCACCTCAGAAGTCCCTACTTGAGCTGTTCCTGTGATTCTGGTAAGCAGCAGAACAGTTTTGGTTCTGGTCTGGTTCTGGTGGTGCGTTCACAAGCGGACTGCATCGAGGGAACAGTCAGCACCAGGGGTAACATTTCATCGCGTCAACCACAGGAATGTCAAAGTGCTGTGCTTGTCTTATTGTTTGCACTTTGTACCCAGAGAAACGATGGCACCAAGTTTGGGTTCTCGACCAGCACATGGCTTTCATTTAGGGTTCCATAATCTTGCTTGTCGGAAGGGACTGGCATGCAGTTTGGCCACGCATGCAGCACAGTGAGACAGGCACAAATGGTTTCCTGTTGCGTTATGCAGCGAGCGGTGGAGACCTGATGAGCTTGCACCAGCGTCCATGCCATATGAACGCTTCCCATGCACTAAGCTGGGGCTGCTACTTTTCCCCAAGTTTTTGAAGCAACGCTTGCGACAAAATAAAAAAACCAGTCTGACGTTTGGCCCTGACAGCACGATAAGCACGATTCCGCAATGGCTGAAATGCACAACAGCCAAAACGGGTAGCTGGTTGGCACCTAACCCCGAATCCAAGCAACAAAGCTGTTCGCAGGGTTCTGCTGGACACAAGCTTGCGGCTGCAAGCAGAGCTTGCTAATTGGCAAGCATAAAGGGCACGGTCGTGTGCAACCACTGCAACCAGTAGTGACGCACGTCCCAGTGGGATGCAGCACTCAAGGCCGAGCGCATCCCGACAGCAAACAGCTGACAGCGAGCAGCGTTACATACATAGTCTCTAAGAACGCACTTAAGTGCCACAGGCTACGTACGGTACGGCATCACGGCTCGAAGGTGCTGTGCTGCTTGTGCTGTACCGACCCTTGTCATGATTAGGGCAGCCCCTGCAGTGCCGTGGCTAGCACTAGGCTAGGCAAGCACTTTGTAGTTGTATCAGTGGCACGTGCAACCTTCTCTCACACCCCAAACGCAGTAACGTCTTCACCACCCTGGAGTATGGAGTGGCCCAACCCCAAATTCGACGGGCCCTGCCATATAAACAGGAGCAACGCGACCCGGTGTGTTCGTCTTGCTTGCCTTTATACAGTACCGACGACACAGCCGCAAGCGTGTCGGGTTTTCATTTGGGTTCCACACCTTCGCAAGTTCAGTTCTGGAGAGGCCCAAAAGGCAGAGACGTGTCTTTGGTCTATAACGCAGCGCGGAGAACAAGCTCAAAGGATCAGTATTCGGCGGTCTGCTCTTCTACGCCGCACCATTGCAGCGCTGACGACGCCTGGTCTCTTTGGTCCCGAAACCTGCGAGGCCCTTCCATTTACACAACAGGCCCGTGCGGTGAGGAACAAACACACCTTGCCTTGAGGTCATCTAGTGGGAAGGGGGCTCGTTAAGTCCCGGTTTGCGTGCGCTGTTGCCCAGGGTGCTTTCAGGCGTCTCCCGATCTGCCTGCCGTTTCAGAGCATGAGGGAGCTCTCACACTCAATTGGCGAAGTCGCACTCCGCTTAAAGACAAGAGCACGCAACGCGACGCAACTAACACATAAGCTTTGCAACATGTGCAGAGCGCGCGGAGAAAGCCTTGTTCACCAGCCAGACCTATCATGGGGCCCGTCCGGCTCTACCCCTCATCAGTGCTTGCGCTGACCGCAGCCACCCTACTGGTTGCGCTTTGGGCTCCGCAGGCAGCTCTGTCACAGTGAGTATGCAATGCGCAGCGTTCATATGTGCTCGTTGTTAGGTCAGGATGGCCAGCCGTTGAGACGATGCGACCCAGATGAACGCACGCCACTCGAGTCTTGGGAATGTGAAGGGAGTGTCAACCCCCCTCCCGCAGGACCACAGCCCGGCCCTTGTCTGTCTTGGTTGTAACTTCACGCCTGCTGTTGGATGAGCTTTGTCCGCAAGGGCTATGGTTTGGCATCGTCACAGCGCGTGTAACAGCCACCCGGCGAGCGGACCGTTACGAGGAGAGCTGGTCCGAACCACACTGACACCAGGCTGCTCTGACGCTGGGTACTTATGTGCACAACTGCGCCCCTGCAGGGATGACGGAACGCCACTGTCGTTCGCTGTCAACGACCATGTGACCCCCGTCAGCGAGCGCAAAGGGTATGGCTGGTTGGCTGCGCAATTACCACCGCGTTCTTCCAAGTGCGACGACACAAACTACCACCAGCCTCTCAACGTTCAGATCAGCAGGCCAGCGTTTGGGCAGTTTTGCTTCTCGGTCATGCGGAAGGGTGCTCCGGGCGCTGTCTGCCAAAAGCGCTACTCGTGCTGCAAGAACCCGACGGATGGGACAGTTGATGGAGTCCAAGTGCTGTCAGGTGAGAGGCCGCACTGTTCAAAGAACCTGCACTGTTGTGGGCAGGTTTGCAGTTTTGCACTCTCAGATAGCTGCTTTGACATACCATACGGTGACACGGCTGCGGTAATTGCGTTCACGAGAACTCCGCTCGATTGAACCAGGCCACTGCATCATGCTCCTCCTCTTAAGTGTGAACGCTGTATATGTGCTCTCTGCACGGTTCTCCGCTTGACAGGTGTCCAGTGCGCTACGTCCGTCAAGAATGTGACTGTTGATGGCCAGCCCTGGTCAAAGCACTCCTGGAACTCCAAGTACAACACCTTTGTTGTCTCTGGCATCTCGTCTCTTCCTCGCCCTGCGTCTGGGGCAGCGCGCCACACAGTATGCGTTACCCTTGACACTACGCGTACCAGCAAGTGCCGTGACCTGTCCAGCTTCTGCCGCTCAACCCAAAGCTTCGATGATCCCGCTTGTGGACTGCTGCTGATTGACAAGGCCGCCAAGTGCTGCCCTGTCCTCCGCTCAAAGTTTGCAGGCAAGTGATGTGTATACGTGAAAGTGCTGTTGAGCCATAGTGCCTGGGGAGCACTTCTTGGCTATAGCAAGTCGCTTGCACAATGATATAGAGTCTTACGAGTCTTACTCACGCTGTGACCATATGATGTGTTGCTCGTTTGTCGGCTCTGGCTGTCCGTGAGCACGTGAGGGTGCTGCACATGCCATTTGAATCCTGAAACCTTCAGTGGACTATCAATTAACTCAATCCGTGATTCTTTGATACCCTTGTTGCAGCTCCTGTCTACCAGTCACCCATCACGTTCAAGCTCTTCGCCAAGTTCAATACGGCTGGCCTCAACTGCAAGTCGATCAACGCCAAGCCTGACCAACGTGAGCAGCTCTTTGCGTCCGCTGCGGCTGACTTCGCCAACAACCTTGGCATCGACCCCACTGACATCGAGGCCCTGTCCTACACCTGCACCAAGTGGAACCAGCTGCAAGTGGTGGTGCGGATGAGCCACCTTAACGAGGGCGACGTAGACAAGGTGCTGCGCCGCAGCGGCTCCATCCTCACGC
>BDDA01000443.1:62430-90324 GCA_001662385.1 Chlamydomonas asymmetrica | reverse complement strand
TACTTCTGAAGTGCGCCCCAATCAGAAGCGAGGTGGCCTGTCCTGCACACCCTGCATGAAGCACCACACCATGTTTACGCGCTCAAGCACAGAGCTACCGCTGTAGGGCTACAGTGCTGAACCCAGTGGCAGTCTCTGATTCTACCGAACGACCTGCTTGGCGGGTGACGACGTGGGCAACGTGCAGCGCAGCCGTTGCAGCTCATGCTCAAAGCACACAGACGTGACTCAAACATGCGCCCGGATGGCAGTTGTAGACACCAGTCCCGAGCTGCTGCATTGCTAAAAACAGGGACCCGCCAGCTGCTGCTGGCGCCCACTTCGGTATGGGAATGTCGGAAATCGCCGACCGCCACTGCTGCTGCAGCTGCTGGCGGGAAGCGGGGGAGTACGGAGCCAAGCCTGCACAGCGGCTCACTTGTGCTTTGCAGTGCACTTCCTTACCTCGATGGTTCTCTTGTGAGAGGTGAAGGGCTTGACGCGAGCGGGTGGACCTGCTGATGACGGCGGCCTGTCTGGCGTAGTTAGCAGCGACGAGGGTGAGCGCGGCTGCAGGCCCATATCCAGCAGTTCAACACAGCAATGCATAGCAGGATCAACACTCAACTGGGCAGGTGCATGGATACTGTGCCTGGATAGTACACTGGCAATATAATGTAGTGAGCTCTGCCTTGCATGCGGCTCCATGGGTCATTTCCAGGTCGGTTATCAACACCGGTTTCGCTACTGGACTTCCACCACTATTGGCTTGTCTTAGTCAATGACCCGTCATCCCCGTTTGGGTCGTCCCCATCGGTGCCTGGCGTCCTGTGCATGATTCAGCAACGTCGCCTCAGACGAACCACACCTGCAATGGTACATTCCTGATGGGTGCTCCTCACGCAGACAACAGGTGTGGACGCAAGCACGCTGCTCTTGCTCCCCGCTGATCCCTGTTGACATTGGTAGTATTGTACATATCTTTTTAACGATCACACATGCCCAATGCATTTGTCTGTTGTGTCACGCACCTGCATACAACTTTGCATCACGCCTCGTTTGCCCGTCCTTGCCCTGCCCTGCATGCCGTGCGCTCACTCTCCAGTCCCACTGCTGCTTGCCTGCACGCTCTTAACGCCCACACTCCCCCTCCCCCCAAACGATGCAGCACGTTTCACTATCGAATGCATGTACACCTGGGCCCAGGTTACGCACACCCTCACGCATCATACCTTCCTGCATCAACTGACAGTCTTACACCATTGCCGACATCCATGAATGGCCTGATCGGCCAATCAATGTCAAGGTAATTAATCGGAGGGGTCAGGTCGTCAGGACAAACGCAGGCGCGTGTGCTAGTAAGAGCAGTTACAGATTTGTGCATGCCCGTGTCCTCGTGTCCTCGTGTAGCTGCCATCAGTGCATGATGCTTGCATGCAAAGCCGACGTGCTTGCCCTTTCCAATACCAGACTATGCATCGTGTGCATTGAACTCAGCACAATGTGGTACAGGTATGAACCCCTGGGCCGTTGAGCTGAACACATTTATACACATAGGGTCTAAGAGCTGGTAGGAGAGCACGTTGGTGGAGCCTAAAGGTCCAGGTCCAGCTCATTTGGGTCACGCGCAGCAACGACGACTGCCGCTGCTACTGCTCGTCCCGCTGCAGTTGCACCCGCACCATCGCCTCTGCCCCCGCACTCGCCGTTGCCCTCCCTCCCAGCCGCAGTGCTTGGTCTGCGTCCATTGGCTTGCTGCTGCCCATCCGTCAACGGCGTGCTGCTTGTGGGACCGTCACGCTCATGCTCGCATTCACTGGCTGTGCTGTTGCCTTAACGCCCAGTGTCAGCCTGTTCATAGACGCAGCGAGCTGCGCCTCTCCGGCAGCACGCAGCTCATCCGCCACCGCGCCCGTCAACTCCCGTAGGTCCGCATCCTGCATCGTATGCCACGACGCAGGCAGCAGCGGCACGCATGCACAATCAAGCGCAGCTACACGTCAACGTACACATGAATGGGCACGATGAGGTCGCTGCCATGATCAATTGATCACACAGACGTACAATGGGGACACACAACAGCTCAGGCGTTGCAGCAGCCATGCATAGCTGCCCTTTGTCTGCCCCCGCCCAGACTGCAATTGTCCTCAGTGTCGATTGCACCACCACAAACCGCATTCCGTACACACACATACCGTACATGGATCGTGGCGAGCATTTCGAACATCATGTATGATGCTGGCTGTTGCTGACCATGTCCAGTCCCTCCTGACGCCTTAGAGACTGTATGCAGTGAATGGTGTTGCAGCCGATCACAGTGCAGTGACAATATCATACAGCATGTGTATGTGCAGGGCCCTGGCCACTGCTGAGGCGCTTACCGCCGGCAGCTCCGCCATGTGATGCAGCACGGCATCCGTCATTGCAGTGAGCAGGTCACAGCGCGGGTCCTCCTCCATCCTGCAGTGGTACACAGCATGCACATGATACATCCGGCACACACCACAGTACCACACCCCAGCGTCAACATGCCTTTCAAGCATGGCCAGCGTAACGAGGCTGTACTGTAGACCCACAGCATGAGCATACCCATAAGCACGTGCGGCGTCAAGTACATGCCGGTGCCCATGCCACACCACTGTCCAACGTTGCACTAGCTGTCCCTGACACCTCAGCACGTGCAATACGCATGTCCCTAACCGGTGTCCACTTCCAGGCTCCGCTTACCAGCACGGCACCAGCACCAGGTTGCGCTCCTCTCCTGGCAGCGCCTTGAACGCGTCGTCTAACAGCACAGCAATGGCAGAAAAGAAGCATAACATCAGCACCAGCACGCAGGGTGATTGCCAAAACCCGGAGCATGGTGCAGCTGCATGCACCATGAACCCAGGACGTGCATCACATCATCAGTCAGCCTCGCCACCGCTGAGGCGCTCCTGGCTGGTCCTCCATGGCAAGTTGCACGCACACACACACACACACCGCCCTGCTCTGACTTGCCCTGCTCACATGCACTTGCACTGCATTCCGGGCCGGGGTGCCCTCGAGCCTTCCGCAACGCAGAGCGCTTAGCTTCAGCTTCAGCACCGCTGGACCAGCACAGCTACTTTTAACACACTGTCACTACCAGACTGCACTCACTGCAGCCATACTTCACACCGTCAGACCGCTTATTGTTTTACGACAGCCGTCCGCTCAGCCCAGACACGTCGCCACGCTCAGGTTACGCAGTTTCCAGCCTCATGTATACGCACACTTCATGGCCCCACGGAGAGCACATCGCATAGCCCCACGGGAACACTCCAACTGTACACACCACCTGGGGCCAGGATTGTGGTACATCAGCGCACACCCATGTCAGACAGTAGCTGGTGTCCAAGCTCTGCTGCATGCAGCTCCAGCACAGCTGTGGCACGCATGCGTAGCAAGCACCATACGCATCAACGCTGCAATACCCCCTGTTCGGGCAAGCCCTGCGCGACGCACGAGGTGTCATGGTGCGGACGCGGCCCGCCTCTCCCTTAACACCGGTAGGCACCTCCCGCTTACCGTCAAACAGCACCACACGATGCACCGCCGCGAACCAGCGTGCGATGGGCTTGACCGTGTCCCAGGGATCGCCGCCGGCAGCCATGCGCTCTGGGTGCAGGAGCGGGTGTCATAGTGCCGTCCAACAACGTGTGTGTAAAAGCATGCAAAGCGCACACAGCCATATGTACGTCGTAATATGCTGCCTAGCATGCTAATGGTTTAGCATGGCAGAGCCAACAAGTACACAAGGCGGCCCGAGTCACCCACTTCTTGAGTCTTCTGCTTTTTCACCACAAACCGAATATGTTCTAGAAACGAGCCAATCACAGTTGTGATGGTGATGACGCACGGAGGTGATCCGTCAGTCACCGCCTCACCTGGTGCCACCGGCTGGGTATGCTCCCTGTACAGGATGAGGCCAGGCTCGAAGAGGGTCTCGCCTGCACGCACACATACGCGCACCACATACCATACACACAGCACCTGTCTCAGCGGGTGAGGTGGCTGTGGGCGGATGACACTGGCCTGTGTACGCCCCGCACCAGGCTTGTCAAAGGCAGATGCCAGCCTCATTCCATTAGGTCACAGGCCTGTGCAGGGAGGTGTGTGAATGCTTGCTTGTGTCATTGTGGACGCGACGGCCTAGGGCACCAGCTGCCGCACCGCACCTGCTTCCTCCTCCAGCATCTGCCGCACCGTCACCACCGTGCGCAGCGTACTGGATGTGTAGATGCCCAGCCTGCGGCAAGCCAACACCATGGCATACAGCACACACACACACACACACACACACACAGAACCCTCACACGCATATACACACTGCACGGCCCTACGGGAATCACACTGCATGGCCCCATGGGTGCCTCTCTCCGGCACACAACCCTCAATCAACAATCACACGAGCCTCCACCTTCGTACGTAACAATGCATGGAGTTCGGCATAAATGGCTGTTCCAGAACTGCCATGTGACCTCCGTTGGAAGCTTCCTGCACTCCCACTTCTGTGTGATCCTGCACATACAAAGCATCAGTGGTGCTCCTGCACTGCGCTGCACTCTGCTCCCCCAGCGGGCCAGCCGCCCCACCTACCTAAAGTGTTGCTTGAGGCGCAGCAGCTGCTTGATGCCGGGCCGCAGCCGTGTGATGCCCTGGCTGTAGCGCTTGCTGGTGTGCGACGTGAGCGTTCCGTTGAGCTGCACCGTGCAGGCATGAACCGGACACGCAGAAGTGTACAGCACATTCACAACCCGCATGGCGCAGACCTCACAAACCCGGATCGGGTCAGCATGCCCTTGCACTGCTGACAATGATGAATGATCCATGGATGGAAATCAATAATAGCATTTGGCTTTCGGTCAGCAGGCTCGGTAAACGGTGTCTCATGTCCTGCAGTCAGTGCAGCATCAAGCACTCATCGGTCTCCGGCGTGCACACAGCCTGATGCGTATGCAAGCCGGGAAACAGGTTGTTTGGCGGTGACACACTTACATCGAACAAAAGGATCGGGCGACGGTCCTGTTGGGAGGCTGTTGTGGTTGCCTCACTGTCACCTGCTGCTGCAAGTACTGCAAGCTGCCGTGCAGTGCCGTTGCTACCAGCGCTGGCCGCAGCTGCTTCCGCGGCTGACGCCTCCGAAGCTGCTGCTTCCAGTGCTGCAGGGGCAACCACCTCATCGTATTTGATGGAGGATGAGGGGTCTGCAAACATCTTGCGGTACATGTGCTGCTGCTCGTACCATGGATCGTACTGGCGGCCCCTGCCCCTCCCGCGGCCCCTTCCACCATAGTGCTGCTGCTGCTGTGGGTAGGACCGCCGGCCTCTGTTGGGCTCTGCAGGTGCTCGCTGGTGCTGTTGAGGCGGAGCAGGCTGCTGTGCGGTCTGCCACGGGTTCGACATGCTATCGAGGGTTCAAACTTGCCTGGGATGTTACCCTGTAGGTTCGGTGTGTAGGGTGACAACAAAAAGGTTCGCTTTGCTCAAGTCGTGATTTGCTGGGGGACGTCCACCTAGTTTGGCAGCCCAAGCTCCCGAGGTACTTCTGACGTGTTCGCCAATCAGTAGCGCGGAAATGTTGGGAAATCGCCACTGTCATGCCGACCTGCTGCTGCTGGCGGAGCGCAGGGGCAAATCTTCTCTACAGCGGCTCACATTGTTTTGCGTTTCATTCCCTCACCTCGATGGTTCCCCTTGTGAGAGGTGGAAGCACTTCACGCAACCGGGTGCACCTATCTAATGGCCGCTGCCTCTCTGGCGCGACGAGTGTGAGCGTGGCTGCAGGCCACACATCCAGCGGTTCAGCACTGCAATAATGGACAGCAGGATTAAATACTCTGCCTGGATGGTACCCTGCCATGTCCTGTGATGTGCAACCCTCGGGCGCTGATCAACTTGACATCATTTGTCAACTGTCATGGATGGGGATAACGACTGCTATCCTCTGGCATTGTCTGCTTTTGCTATGCACACTTCCATTCTTGGCTAGCCTTGGTTTCTGTCCCGCCTCCCCCAGATTATCCCCATCAGCCGCCTTGCATACACAACTTGCTTGGTACAAAACCATGGGCGCCACTCCCGCAAGCCACAGCTGTTTGCGCAAGCACGCTGCTCTTGCTCCCCACTGCTGCCTGTTGACAATGGTATGATCTTGCATGTCCTTTTTCACGAGTGCGTGCCCCATGTGTCACGCATGTGCACGCATGTCGTGTTCGACTGGCCTTTCCCCGCTCTGCATCTCGTGCGTCGTGCTGAAAAACCCGCTGCTGCTTGTTTGCGCGATCTCAGCGCTCCCACTTTCCCCCTGACATTGCAGCCTTCATCACTGCATGCAAGTACACCTGGGCCCAAGTCAACACACAGCCTCACACATGAACCATCATCAAAATAGACCATCGCGGATATCCATGAATGGCCTCATCGGCCAAGTGATGCAAAGTCAATCAATTAAACACGCACGCAGGTCCTGTTGTAGCGATAGGCCGGGCATCGACATACACCAGCATGCACAACTCCAGCATGCGCGAAGGTTGTGCAGTCATTGGACAACCACCCTGCAAGGTGGACTGTGCCATGATCCAACCCTAAACTGGCTTGGAGGGGATGGGGGATGGACACCAACCACACCACGAGGAGGCTGGTGGTGCCACGCTCTGCACAGTCCAACATAACACACGTAAGCCCCACCCCCTCTCCGGAGACAAATCACTCACCCACAGCGCAACCTATCCAGCCATCACCGCTTGCCCGCTGCCCTCGCCAGCATCACTCAGTGAGGCTATCACCCCCGGTGCGCTCGCCGCTGGCAATCGACCTGCATGCGAAGAGGACGGCCCTGGCCCTGGCCCAGCGCCGCCAGTGGCGGTAGTACCGTAAATTGCCACGAACCCCGCATACGCTACAACAGCACCTAGGGCGACGGCGGTGGCGCCGAGGCAGCCAGCCAGCCATGGATCCCTCAGCAACAACCGCAATGCGCCTCCTGAAGTGCTGACGCCACTGCAACCATCACTGTCATCATCGTCAACGTCATCGTCGTTTGTGTCGTCAGCGCACAAGCCCTGGTCCGGGCTGCCGGATGTTGTTATGCCCGCACTGCCATGCTGCGGGCCTTCTGCCACGACGGCTAGCGGCCCTGTACCCGCACGCCCAGCAGGCAAGGGTGGTAATGCTGCTGCAGCCGGTGCCTGCCCTTTGCGCGGCTGGTGCTGCACCTCCGTGTCGAGGCCCTGATCGCTGCTGTCAATCGCACCACCCGCTTCACCAGCGCTGGGCTGTGAAGATGACGCGGGCTGTGAGGATGACGCGGGCCGGGAAGGCTTTGAAGCAGCAGTGGGTTGCTTCGGTGGGACGAACGAGAGCAGCGCTTGGGCCCGCGGATCCTCGCTGCCTGTCAGGAAAAAATCCGCCAGACGGAATCCACCCACGCAGCACGTGCATGTGCCGCCCGCGCCATGCCGGACGCTGTCCCCTGTCCCCGTCTTGGCCGCTGCGCCTAGCTTCTGGCGTGGGTGTTTCTTGACAAGGCCGGCTGGAGGAGGTTGGTCTTGCGACGCAGAGCTTGCAGAGCTCAACCCCGGCCTGGATGCAGCAGGTCCTGCCATGTCAGCTAACCCAGCGGCTGCAGCTGGAGACGACCTGTCAAGGTTGCTCATGATCGCACCGTTGCGTGCCTTTTGCACGCGTCTTGCAGAAGCCAGTGCTGCTGCAGCGGCCCCGTCCCTGTACACGGCCGTGTTGACAGGCTCCACGCCCCCGGCCGGCACCGACAGCCACCCGGGCAACGATTGCGGCTCGTCTGCATCAGCAGGGCTGCTGTCATCGCTGCTGCCGTCGTAGTCATTTGCCTCATCGTACGCATCAAACGCGTCATCGAAGGCGTCGTTGTTGGGCAGGAACATGGGCACGGGCGCACCTCCCAGCACAGCCGCGGCAGATAAGCCGTCCAGGCCTGCAGGGTCGCCGGTAGCGCCGTCAACGGCACCCGCCACGCTGGCCTTGCCTGAAACGCCATAGGTTGAGAGCGCGTGCCTGCTTCTGCTGGCTGTACCTGGACCGAACAACGCGTCCGACAGGCCCATCTCGTGAAGGCAGAGATCCACATCAGGATCTGCGTCCTGCAGGATCATGCGGATCTCTGAATCTTCCAGCCCCTCCAGCTGCGCTAGGAAGGCCGTCTGCCAAGCGGCAGGAGAGGGTGAGGATGTAGCTGGTGCTAACAAACCTGAAGCCGCGGGCAGGGTTCCTGTCCCCAACCCCGTCGTGCTGTTGCTGCCTGCAGCGCCAATGCTGGCATTGCCGCGGCCGACTTGCTCACCCACTGCATGCGGTGCGTCTATGGCGTGTGATGCAGCGCTGCTGTGACGGTCAGCGGCACGCAGGTGCGGGGCTGCAGAGGAAATCGCCGTGGTCCCTAGCCTGCCTGACGTTATGGAATCGACATCTGTTATGATGGCTGCATCGTTGCTGTCCCCGTGCCCCCCATTTACGGCCATTAGGTCCTTTGGGAAGGGGGTGGAGGCATCCAATGGTGGCCTGGCTGCCGTTGGTTTTCCGAGGTCCGCATGAGGCGGTAGTCGGAGGGTGCCGTTGCTGTTGATGGCGCCAGTGCTGCTGCTACTGCTGGCGCTGGTGAGGCCCAGCCGCAGGCCTAAGGCCAGCGCCTGCAGCGTCGCGTCGGGCTGCCAGTCGCGCTCGTTGCACAGCCGCGTCAGGGCCGCGTTCAGCGTTGCCAAGGGCAGCAGCTGGAGCCCCATGCGCTCGTTGTGTTGTATTGCGTCAGCAGCTGTGCCGCTGTCAGCGGTGATGGCGCCTGTCATGTTGGCAAGGCAATCAGCCATTGAATGCAGTGGATGATCTGTGAGTGCTGCTGGACAGCGTGCATGGGCCGCCTGGGAGACAGGACGCACGACCAACACGCCACACCTCGGGCGCACAGGCTGCATCCGCCGTCGGCGCCGGTGAACGTTTGGCCATGAAGGCTCTCCCGAAACCGGCACATGAGATTAGCCACATCATCAGTGACGCAACACGTGATAGCACCGTGCGATCACGGCTGTCCAACTGCACTGCCCTGGACAGAGCACGCCACCATGCATACCGGTGCTGGCCAGCTCATCATCCAGTACCGTATCCATCAGTGGTCAAGCCAGGCATCATTACGCTGAATGCTGGCCAATGGCCCTTACGCTGAATGCTGGCCAATGGCCGAGTGAAGAGCAGGGCGACCTACCGGTATGCGAGTCCCCCTCTGCACCGTTTGGTTGAGGTACTCCAGAACCGACAGTTGGGATGTCCGCCGGGGCAACGCATGTTGCATCCGCGGTTATGAGCTGCAAAGACGCAGGAGAGGTTTGCAAGAAGCTCGTCACATCGCACCGCACCCATAGTGTGTTGGATGTAATGGGTATGTATGCTACGCATGGTATGCATGGTATGCATGCATGCATGGGCTGAGGTGCACAGCATAGCCGTAGAGGCAGGGTGTAAGTCCAGGCCCTTGGGGTCAGTTGTTGGCTTGTTGCCTTCGCAATGGCATGATTGACGGTGATTCAAGACTGCATAGATTGCCATGGGCAGATCCCCACACGCCTTGAGTAAAGATCTGTCAAACACACCAGCAGTTCAGCAATAGCAAATGGATGCCCGTTGTGTGAAGCATGTTAGTGTGCACAACACGTTCACTTCAAGTAATGACCACCCCACCCCCAGATGGCCTGCGGGGCCACCGGATGCATGTCGATCAGTTAAATACTACACAAGCGTGGTATGAATGCATGCCACAAAACGGCGCAGTACATGGCTTGTCGCAGCCGTACCTGTACCCGAATGTTGCACTGAACGGCGCAGGGCATGACCGCAGACACAGCGCAACTGTACCCTGTGATCACAAGGACGGTTGGCAGCAGCAACAACAGCGCTGTGTGTGTATAAGTGCAAACTGTCCAGATTGCTCAGTGTGCGAGTGGGCAGTGTCATGCAAATGCAGTTCACCGCACGGGCATTTCGCACTGCCATATCCGCCTTGCCCAGTATGAGTTGTAAGCTACCCATACGATGACATGCTGCTGGCAGGTGGCCCTTGTGTGCTGCTTGACGTGAGGCTCTCACCTAAGTCCTGCAGCAAACGAACAGCGACCTGAGCGGCGTCCTCGTCGTTCTGGACGGGGCCTGTTGGCAGCTGCACCAGGCAACACCGTAGCATGACATGATAGGTGTAAGCACCTTCGCATGCATCCTCTGTGCAGCCGGCAAGAAGTCAAACTTGCTGCAGCACTTGACACTCCCAACGTTGCAACTCGTCACGTGCGCTGCCACCAACCGAAACCACGGTCGGCCCCGTTGCAGGATTGTTGCAAGGGGTAGCAACAGCGATGATAGAAGGCAGGCCGTTGTCTAGCACCTGCACCGCCGAGGATACGAATGTAATGCACAGGCACGAGGCAGGCAAAGGGTTTTGAGTGACCAGAGAACAAATTCGCGATACCTCAAACAGCTCCGGTCATACAGTTGCAGGGCTTTCAAACCTGGCAGGGTGGCGCAACCTACTTTTGCCAGCACGGAGACAAGGTGTGGTCTCTCAGCCGCGTCCATTGCTGAGCGTCGACGCGCCTGAGCACATCGCCATACGCAACATGGACAGGGTTTTGCTGGTCTGGACAGCTCCTTGCAAGCTGCAGCCAGTCCATATTCACTTGCACCCAACGTAGCAGCGTGTGGTTACGTGTGCATGCGAGGCTCAGGCTGTGCGCCGGTATACTTCCCAAGAACGCCAAGGCGCACCCAAGGAAGTGCATGAGCTGTTACCGTGGCAAGAATCATCCTTACCCAGCGCCTAGCTCGCTCCAGCTTGCGGAAGGGCCGCTTGCTCCTCTAACGCTCTCACTTCTGCCAGGTGGATGCTGCTTGCGTTGCCAGCAGGGGCTGACGTGAGGCGCGTACTGCCCACAGTCGTTACATCAGTCGGTGTCCAGGAGGCTACAGTGAAACATCGTGTGTCTCATAGGTCACATGAATTCGTGTGCCTGCTGTCGCAGTGTATATGCATTTGGAACTGATCAGCAATGGTCATGCCACGAGAGAGCCTGTAGCACTGCCAAGAGTGCGATCATGCAGAAAGCACATTGCTCCAACACACTTACAGCTCGCCTTCCTGCTGCACAACTGTGCATCAAAGTGCCTCGCTGGCAACACATTCCCTGCAGCCGGCATTGCGAATGCAAACCGACATTCGGATCCTGCAACCGACATTTGCGGCATTTTGCGCCGATGAGCCACCCATATGCCTGCAGCTGAGTCATCGTCATCTTGGCCACAGTATAGCTGCATTGTTCCAATGCTATGTGCACTTCAACGACCCCTCCAGACGCAGCCCCGGTTCAGTGACCTGGATACGACAGCCAACCACCACGCACCGCAGGCTGAGTGCAGTGTGTTTTGTCCCCCACACTACCTGCCTCGATTTCCTTGTCTCATGCTGGTGTGCTACTCAAACGCTATGCAATCAGGCTCTGATTCGGTATCTGGATCCTCCTGAGCCTCAGCCTCATCCTCATCCTCGTCCTCGGCGCCGCCGATAGCACCCGCTCTGCTGCCATCACCCTGCATGTCAACGTGCGCCTGTTCCTGCCCCTCTTGGTCTCGTATGAAGGCGTCATGGTCCTCACCAAACACGTACTGAGCCGCATTGTCACTATGCACTTGTTGTTGCTGCCCATGCGTGGCAGCGCCGTGCTCCGCACCCTCCTCGTCCTCCTGCCGCCGCCGCCGCCGCCCCTGCTGCGGCTGCTGTTGTTGTTGCTGTTGTTGCTCCGCATCAGCAGGCTCGTGCGCGCCTTGCGGTTGAATCCCCGCCATGCCGTCCTGTACACCCTGATCCGATAGCGCTTCTTGGTCGGCGCCTGGCGGTCGTTGCGGGTGCGAGCCTGCAGCGCCCGGGCCAGCGCTCAACGTGAGAGAAAACGGCCGCAAGTTCATCGCCGTAAGCGCGTCGGTCAACCCTCTCGCATCCCCGCCCTCGTCATCCTCAGCGGGTCGCTCTCCATGTGGCTGTGCGCCGTCCCCGGTGAGCGAGCTAGAGCCAGCGACGGCGTCCGCGTGTACAGCGGGCGTACAGTCCAGGGTGGGGTGCAAGACGCTGAGGCGCTCCACCGCACCCGGAGGGCCGTCCGGCCAGCGCTTCGCCGCCAGCACCCCGCTCACCACGAACGTGTTGAGCGGCTGAGGCGCTGGCAGCGGCCCGGGCAGGCCACCGGGGCCCTCGTCAAATGGATCGCTGGCACTGCGGTGTAAATCAGCAGGGAGAGAAGGGTGGTTAAGCGCGAGGAGCAGGTACCGAGGCACGTTCCAACACACATTCCTGGGTGTTGGCTGCACGATTCACTTCACAGCGCCGCCGTATGTACAGCTGGATCCCGCGCTGCTTGGTTTCTACAGCTGCCAGCTGCAGTACAGGCAGCTTGCATTCCAACAAGCAGCACTGCCCCTACCGAGTGGGCAACTATACATCTGCACCCTCGCGGGCCCTCACAGCTCACATTTGCATGGTACGTGGTTTTAAGCTGTGGGGCAAACTTTTGTGTGCTCAGGTCATTTCCAGGAGCTCCCCACAACTTGTGTTGCTGCGCATGCATCCGCCACACCTCTTCATGCGCTCCACCGCGTCAGCCACCGCAGCGCTCCATGTCGCCGAGGACAACGACACGGTAGTGCGCGGTGGCGTGCGTATGGTGATCGGCGTGCCTGTCGGTGGGCAATGGCACTCCATGCCAAACGCCGATTGTATCTTGGACCTGCATTGAGGATAGGTCACACCAAAACAAGTTCTATTGCGCATCTACACCACGATACCGTATTGCCCGTGTCAGTCACAGAATACAGAAAACGGAACGAGCGAGGACATCATGCATCGTAACGTATTAACTCCACAGGAACGCTGCCGCTGCCGCCACTGCTGCCTCCCGAAGCATCGTGACTTACTGCAGGAACTGCATGGGCCCCAGCTGCCCATGCACCAGCACCACCGCGCGCGGCTGCAGCTGCTGCACCATGTTGAGGATGCCCCGCAGGTCAGCGTGAGCGCTGAACGCCAGCATGCGCACCTGCAGGTGGGTGTGCGCAGTGTCGAGCTTAACAGGCAGGCGTGGACTACCCTACCCGGTGCCAGCTGGCACGTTCTCTCGTGCGGCTTGAAGCCATCGCTCGCTACTATCCAGCCACCCAAGTGGCAAAGAGCAAGCTGCACGTGCTTGGCTGGCTGGGCATCAGCCAGCGATGGCTTCAAGCCACACGAGTCACCGTGCCAGCTGGTGAGGCGCCCGGCGCCAACTGCAGCACGCGCTGACGCCAACAGCGCAGGATGGCCTGCAGCCAATGCAGCTGAAGGCAGTTGACGCTAGCCTGTGCTGAATAGGGACCTTTCACCCATGACCACTTGCAGATGTTTGTTGTGTTGTGTCATGCTTGGCCTAGTGTGACTGGCTAGAATCGGCTCTTGAGTTGTGCTGCGGGGTTTGGCCCGCAAGCAACTGCATGCGCCGTGGCTGAGCCGCTGACCTTACTTTGCATACGTTGGGTATCGCCATTTGATAACTTCAACCCGTGTGTGTGGCTTCCTATTCCCAGCATATCTTAACGCAAGTGTGAACATGGGGCGCTTCTGCACTAAGAAGCGGTACACAGGCTGTAATATTGCGGCGCAGAGCCGTGAACCCTTAGGCGCATGGACGCATGTACATTACGCACCAGCAGCATCACACACGTGCCATGATGTTGATTGCATTCTCACGTGACCCCAGGCCAGGAGGATGCCTGCCATCCGCGCACGCACAGCACACGCACGCATGCATGCATTCCCAGCGGGCACGTCCTACCTTGCACTTGACTTCCACCTTGCTGTTGGCGCCATCCACCTGCACGTTGCGCGGGTGCCCTGCCGTCAGCTTGGCGCCAAGCGTGCCTGCAAGTGGCAGCCGCCACACGCAAGCAAGTGCATCTGTTGCCTGCCTGCCTACATGCTTCTTGGCTTAGAGGTACCCCAGTTTTGTGCTACCTGCCAGTTCCCTCGTCAGCTGAGTCAACACGTCACAACCACACACTCCACAGGCCTACCTTGGTGACACGATGGTAGGCAACAGAATACGCATGGGAGTTGGGACAGGAAAAGTCATGGCGTCTGTGTAGGAACCATGGTCTGCCCCCGACCCCCTTACCCCCCTAGAGCACATCTGCCTGCGCCCCGGGCAACCTCCGCCGTGCATCGGCCTCGGCACGAAGCTCCAAGTTCAAACACCATCACATGTGTATACTGATAAGTCGGAGGGTGATGCAATGTGCATACGCAGCCTCCCCTCCCTCTCACCATCACATTCTTCACATGCTTCTCCCCCCTTCACCCCCCCTCATCACCTGCGAGTTGGTACCCCGGGAGCACCACCAGGTTGTTCTCGTTGTCAGCCCACGCCCTGCAGCAAGCAGCGCACACACGGGAGAGCAAATCACAAGTGACGGAGGGAAACAGTTGCCCGTATACCCCTCCTGTAGTCATGCCACGGATGCCTGGGCCTGTAGGTGTAGAATGTTAGGGGCGCACAGGCCGTATGGCGTTTTGCAGCGACTTGCACCGCGCCCCTATCTGCAACTGTATTGTGCCACTGTCCACCTGTCAGGCATGTACGGCGGGCATGCATGTTCTAAACCGACCCTATGCATTGCCTGTCCGCACCCTACCGTATACTCATACATCACAACCCTCCAAAGCGCACAGGACATGTATGAGGTGTGGTGCACAACACAACGCAACTGCTCAGCGTACGCTCTAGTACAGGTGTAAGGTATTCTCAGCGCAGACCTGCTACCTGTCTCAGCTCACCTGAAGGCCTCCAGGGATGCTCCGCCAGTCATCATGCCGGGAGAGGCAAACAGCACGGCAGGGCCGGGTGCCTGGGTACAGGAAACAGGCCAACAACTCAACAAGTGAGTCAACGTACAACGCCACACCGTGCCCTGTACACCCCATTGCGTCTGACAGGTGCGGGAGGGCGCCAAGACCCCCCTTGAGTCTGCTTTGTCCAGCGCTGGGATGCTGCCATGCCTCCAGTGACATTCCATGACATTGCCATCTCCCAACTAACAGCATGGCAGCAACACGCAAGAGCACCATGCTCTCCTTGACCATGCCATGGCCCACAGCCGCCGCACCTGCAGCAGCGAGCGGTCCCAAGGCTGCACCATGTCTAGCCCGTACACGTCGCGCTGTATGCCCCCGGCACCGCCCGCTGCGCCAGCGCTGGCCCCGGCGCATGCCGCATCCTCTGCAGCCGCCACAGCGAAGCTGTCGGCAGCAGCCACCACACGGGGACCCCACACACCGCCTCCTTCCCCTGGTGCTAAGCCTCCTCCATCTCCACCTCCACCTCCTCCATCTTCTGATCGCAGTACGGGCGGTGCTTCAGATCCTGAAAATAGATCTGCGTGAAGCGTGCTGGTGGTGTTGTCCGCGGGCGCAGCCGTGGTAGCCGAGTAGCCTTCATCGTAGCAACAGCTGCATGCGCTGCCGTACGCGTCAGCCGCGGAAGTGCCGGCCCCAAATGCAGCTCCGCGCACGTTCGCGTTGGTCCAATTGATGAGCAGCTGATAGTACTTGCCGGCGCGGGCTGCCATGCCACTGCTGAAGTAGATGGGAACCTGCGTTCAGCGGACAAGTACCAGCCATGAGGAGGCGCAGCGCCGCACCCATGGGGGGTGACAAGGGCAGAACGGCGACACACCCACATCCACGTGCCACATGTGCTGTGCTGGAGTGTGCACTTGCACAGGCTCTGATCGCCGTTCTTGCCATCCTCACACATCACCGCCAATGGGTGGGTGTCGTACTGTCCTGTGCGGGCGTCCAGCATGGGGACACGCTTCCAGCAGGCATTGCGGGATGTTCACGTGCAAGCCTGCCCTAACCACCACATGCAGCGCATCAGCGACAATGAGCTTCCCACACGGCTAATTGGCCCGCGCTGATCGCCACCCAGCCTGGCAGGTGTTACGAGTGCGGGCAGCTCACTGTTGTCTTACTCATCTATTGGCTTGGACAGCAGTCCCCCACTTCTTCGCGCGTGCGTCAAGGAGTACACCAGAAAACACTGCGCAAGGCGGGGCACCTATGCGTACACCCTGCACATGCCTGGCTGTGCTATGGAAACGTAAACACGCCTGACAGTACGATTGGTACGAGTAACTGATATAGAGCTTACCGTGAGCCCCATTCGGGTCCAGTAGTCGTTCAGCACCATCAGGATCTCCTGCAGCACAAAGCCACAGACCAGCACGTGCCCCAAACACCCATCCATAAACTTGTTGTGCTCAAGTTCTGGTTGAGCGCTAGGCGCAGTACTCCTCCCCTGGGGGATTCCCACCGATAGTTGCCAGTGATGCGGCACCGTTGCTGCAAAGTGTATGTGAATGCCGCAAGTAAGGTGCAGTCACATACGCATATGGTCTCTGACAGCACACGGCCCTACCTGAGCGCGTCCCATAGCGTACGTTGGAATCAGCACCTGCACACCCCACACCATCCGGCACACACACACACATACTTGCAGTACAAGGGGACACAATACTTTATGCATGGCAGAAAATCACTGACCCGGCGGGCGGCTGGGAGATTGGTAGGAGGCTACTAGCAACCACAGACCGCACGTGTGACACTGTAGCACTTCTGTACTTGCCTTTCCACCTCTGTTGATGGCATCCATCACCCATCCGAGAAACTCCCGCTCCCTGTGTGGTATGGCCGACGTGTTTATGCCCAGTCAACCATTCAGGGCAGATAACACAGGCGGATAAACCCCGCAGGTGGCGGTTTTCCCAGGTGCACACGGGCAGTGGCACAGCCATGTAGTACAGACAAGCGACAACCAGTGGTATTAGAGCATCATTGGCTTTAGGGATTTCCATTTTGTACTCTTGAGCTCATTATCCGAAGCTGGCAATATATGAGGGGATTGACGCTGATTGCACCTCCCCATCGCAGCCCCACCCCCACCCACCCCCGCCCACACACCGCTGCCAACACCGCAATCACCAGCGCGGTACGCACCGGCATCAAGCGCACAGCGAGCACCTCACCTGCTGCGCTTGCCCTCCCGGAGCGTCGTTGCGTACGTGGACTGCAGCGATGCAGGAGGGCGGCAGCAGCAACAATCACCACAGCGACCAAACATGGTTGGCTACCGTAACAGAGGCAGGAGCGCACGCAGTGGCAGCAGCAGCAAGTCATCAGGCAATTCGCTGATCGTGCAAACCCAGTGCCTGAAGTAGGCCTGACACATGTGAATCGCGCAGATGACGTCATGCTGAACTGTGCAGGTTGTGCGGTGCTGGATTGCGCGTAGCCAGCTGTTGCCCCATGCGATCAGTTGAGCATGATGCGGCAACGCGGTGAGGTGTGAGCAGCTGGGTGTGATGTACCATATTGTTTCACTGTGACGAATCAATATGTGGTACCTCAGTGATGAACACGTCTGGCCGCAGCTGCTCCACCGAAGCCGAGCCCAGGTGGCGATCCGGGGCCGTGTTGTAATCGCCTGAGGAGCCCACACAGCAACAGCAATGACAACGGGCAGCATGTGTCATTGCCATGTACTGATGTGCGGTACGGAGCGTAGTACCGTACTGTGTGGCACACATGTTGCGGTACCGCCGAGTGTGTGCCGCTGTCAGCGCTGGCACTGCAGCGCTCACCCCCCTGGCCTAGCAGGCGCTCCACTCTACCTCTCTTCACGCCCTTGAGCTAACATGCTTGCACACTGGAGAAGCGACATGGCTCCCACAGCTCCTTTACATAGTGCATAGTGCATTGTGCAAACAAACAGCTAAACAAACAAGCATTGCACATTGGACTCAAGTCTCCAGATTTACAGTACTGCAGGGTTCATCCCCCTCTGCAGTATGGCATGCCGGTATCTGTGCACAGTGAACTCCGCACTGCCGCTGAGGCTTACCGCTGTACACCACGCTCTGGTTGCCGACCTTGACGTGGAACATGACCGCGCCCAGCACATGACCCGCATAGTAGCTGCGGAACTCAACATCCTCATCCACCTGCCACCAGCAAGAACCGGGCATTTACAGCAGTTGTGCTACTGTTTACGCTCAGCCTATAAGCAAAAGCCCTAGGGCTGCCATGTAAGTGGGGTTCAGAGCAGCTGTGCATGCATACCGTAATCAGTTCACCGCGATGGGGCCTCGGGACATTGTGCAGGCGTGTACTCCTGCATAGCCCATCACTGCTCGTTTGCTGATCAACCGCTCCAACCTACATGCTCACCCTGACGGTCTGGTGGAGGTCCACGGCGGTGACGCGCGCCATGCACTGGCGTATCTGCTCCAGCGTGAACGGCTCAGCGCTGCCTGACGACACCTGCAGCACGCAGGCATGCATGTACCGCGCGGCATGTGTGGTTGCAGTGGATGAGGTACAGTCATATACACGAAGGGACGGCGATGCAAGGCAACCCGTGTGTGCCTGTAGTACCAATAGAGGAAGGAGCCCAGGGGGGGGTCAGCGAAACAACAGAAGGTAAAGACAGTGTGGCTCGTTGCCAGGTTGCCACCTCCACTTGGAACGTGCTGCGTGTAGGAGGGATGTGTGCGTGGTTCTGTGTGTGAGTGTGAGCACGACTAGGCCACAAGGGGTTCATGTCGGTGAGGGATACGCAGGCTTCATGCACAGACTCTGAAGGGATCGGTGGGCGTAAATGCGCTACGGCGGGGGGCGCACTCAGGACCATGTCCACACCATTGACGCATGCATTGCCTGCTGGCCCCTTCCCTACCTTCCGGAAATCATCCAGCATGATGGGTGCCATGGCGCGAGTTGGGTATGTCATGTAGATCGGCCCATGGTAGCCGAGGACCTGCAGCATCACCATGGCATTTGTTGGAGGCCGGGCGTCATGCACTCATGCGGCCAGGCGATGAACCGCAGCACATTAAAAGCTGGCAGCGTGAATGCCACATGCCCCTCGGCATGCAGGATTGCAGGCCTTAGCGAAGAGCGGCATCACATGGGCCCAGCCTGCACCATGGTGGCATGAATGCAAAGCTGATTGTACGTTGTTTGCCCGCAGAGGGTGGCTCTGGAAGGACCGAGGTGATGCACGTGTGGCTGGCCTGTTGGGGCGCGGAGTTGTGCGCTGTGAAGCTGCCTGCTGCAGTGCTGTGCTGGCGTGCCGGGCTCCTTTGTGCTGTGCACCCCGGGGTAATTTGCGGCTGCTGCCGCTGCGGCTCTGTTGCATGTTCATGCGGGCCGCCTCCGCTCGGGCATCCCCTCTCCCCTCCTCAATTGCAGCCACCCCTAAAGATGCTGTGTGCAAGTGAGCAGAGGCGTGGCAGCTGTCATAGCTACCTCTGTGAAATACGGCAGCGCACCGATGTGGTCCATATGGAAGTGCGTGATGAACAGCGCGTCGATAATGTCGGTCCAGCGCCCGGTGCGCGACAGCGCGCTGAACTGCGGGAAGCGCCTGCCTCGACACACAAGCACAACAGAAGGTGCAGGCACATGTGTTGCAGCGCTGCACACTGATACGCAGGCAGACTCTGTGTAGGCCAGGCGTGAGTCACCGCACCAGCCAGCACCTGTGCACTGGCAGTGCATCTGTGCCGTGTTCGGCTTGTGCTGGTGGCACTGCAGCGACACGAGTTCGCCCGGAGAGGTGCCACTCACCTTTCGTCCTTGTAGCTGACGTGCATGCCGCAGTCGAACATAAGTGTGCGGCCACCCAGCGTCACCACGACGCAGCTGCGCCCAACGTCCTGGCCTGCGCCTGTTGGGTTGTATACAGGCAATGTGATGAGTGCTTGCCACCTGACCCTTGGCGTTTGCTAACACTGTTTGTGCGTCGTTCCGACAGATTGCTTACCCAGGCAGACCACTTCGATGCTCATTTTGCTTTGCAGCCCACGATCCCCTGGCCTTCACAGGATATGTTCTCACGGCAGGCAGTCTCCAGTCATGACTTAGGTTATCAGGCGGTTGCATAACAGATATCGCGTTGCCATTGCCGCTCAATGCCTCCGTCAGGGGCGCTGCCTGCTGCAGCAAACCATCACCAAGCAACCAAGCGGCGCTGGTTGGCCTCCGTGGTCCTGGGCTCCTGGCCTCGATGTGCAGAGACACTATTATTTACAGATCTTTATATACAGCATACAGCAGCAACGTTCCCGCTGCTTCATAACAAGTACGGTAGTCCGAGTTCAGGGCAGCAGCGTGGATAGGACCGAGGACAAACGCAGGCTCCTGTCGCATAAGAGACTTTACTGATGCGTGTGCGTGTGTGCCAGCTGGCGTTCTTGTACAGCTGTAATCAGCGCATGACGCCTGCATGCAAAGCCAGTATGTGATTGCCCTTGAAGCTGCAACCTGCATGTTAGCATGCGTTGAACTCAGCACGACACCGGCACAGGTATGAACTCCTGGGCCGGTGAGGTTCAACATGGGGTATCGGAGGTTGCTTTGGTTGAGCCTAGATGTCCAGGTCCAGCTCATTTGGGTCACGCGCAACAACGACGACTGCTGCTGCCACTGAGCTCCCCGCTGCCATGGTGCGCGCATCATCACCACCGCCCCTGCACTCGCCGTTGCCGTCCCTCCCAGCTGCAGTGCTTGGACTGCCTCCATTGGCGTGCTGCCGCCCATCCATCAACGGCGTGCTGCTTGTGGGGCCATTCGCACCAGCGTTGCCGCCGTTACGCTCATGCTCGCATTCACTGGCTGCGCCGTTGGCGTCACGCCGAGCCTGGGCCTCCGCCTCCGCCTTAGCGTTAAAAGCGATTTGCGCCTCTCCAGCTGCACGCAGCTCATCCGCCACCGCGCCCGTCAACTCCCGCACGTCCGCATCCTGTATCGTATGGCACGACGCCGGCAGCGGTGGCGGCAGCAGCATGCGTGCACGCAGGAGCGCAACTACATGTGGACATGCACGTGGAATGATGACGAGGTCGCTGCTATGATCACACAGCCATACAACGGTAGCACACCTCAGCACATGCGTTGCAGCGGCCATGCATATCATTTCCCTGTCCGCCCCCGCCCAGGCCGCAGCCGTGCCCAGTGTCGACTGAACCACCACAAACCGCATTCCGCACATACACATACATGTATCATGTATCATATGGCGAGCAAGCCCACAGATGCAATCATGCTGGATATTGGCAGGCATGTGCAGTCCCTCCCGGCACCCAAGGGACAGCGGTTGTTGGACTGGTGGTTGGTGTTTCAACCGATCACGGCGCAGCGACAGTAACAGCGTCCGTGCATGTGCACGGCCCGGGCCTGGCCACCGATCAGACGCTTACCACTGGCAGCGCCGCCATGTGGTGCAGCACGGCATCCGTCATTGCAGTGAGCAGGTCACAGCGCGGGTCCTCCTCCATCCTGCGACGATGCACACACCACGTACGTGATACATCAGGCCCGCTACAGGCACGAACGTCAACACGCCTCACGGCGGAGCAAGGCTGCATCGCACCATCGCAGGCTGATAGCACGAGCAGAAGCAGACACGCGTGTGTGTATTAATCATGCGTGGGGGGGTAGGGGTGACCGCCGGTAGGGGGCGCATACGGGTCCATACGAGGTGTAAGCACCTTCGCAGCCCGGCTGGCCCTGACACCCCAACACGTGCAATGCAGCTGCCCCTGACCAGTGCCGACTTCTAGGCTCTGCTTACCAGCACGGCACCAGCACCAGGTTGCGCTCCTCTCCCGGCAGCGCCTTGAACGCGTCGTCTGAGAGGGCAGCGGTGGCACGCAGGGGCACAACACCAACCATCAGCGCGCAGGGTGATCGCCAAATCCGGAGCATGGTGCAGGTGCCTGGTCAGGTGAGGGGCCGAACTAACGACACACGCCAGCCATCCTCTCCTGTCTGCAGTCCTGGCTGGTCTTCCATGCAAAGTCACCAACGCAAGGCCACCAGGCTGGGATCAGGATTGAGACACACCTGGCAAGACTGCAGGGATGACTGAATGAGACACCGCTTACGTCCCCGTTATCAACGACTGGCCAGCATCATAGCCTGCCGCTGACAGCTCCCGCACAGCCCCAGGCGCATGCACAGCAAGCAGCATACACGCCAAAGGTCCCTGTTCGCGCAAGCCCTGCACGGCGCATTGGGTGCCATGGTGACGACGCGGCCCGCCTCTCCCTCAACACCGGTAGGCATCTCACACTCACCGTCAAACAGCACCACGCGGTGCGCTGCTGCGAACCAGCGCGCAATGGGCTTGACCGTGTCCCAGGGGTCGCCGCCGGCCGCCACGTGCTCTGCACATGCGCACACACACGCACATACACACAACCGGGTGATGCAAGGACACACATAGTTAGTGCAAGTGAAGGAAGCGCACAACCATGTGTATGCGGAGTTGCCTAGCCAATGTGTGCGCGTGCAGCTGCACAGCTGGATGATGAGATAGCGTGGCCGGGGCCGGCAAGCGCAAGCGAGCACAAGACGGCGCGAGACGGCGGCGTTGCGGCTTCTGCTTTTCCGCCACAAACATGTCCTAGCCGATAACAGTCGTGCTGAGAGATGATGCACGGAGGTCGTCAGTTACTGAGCGCCTCACCTTGTGACACCGGCTGCGTGTGTTCCCTATACAGGATGAGCCCCGGCTCGAAGAGGGTCTCGCCTGCAACCACACATGCGCCCCACACCACACGGGAAGCGCTCGTCTCAGCAGGTGAGGCGTCTGTGGGCGGATCGGACTCGCAAGCGCATGCCCCTCACCAGCACCAGGCATGTCAGCGGCAGATGCCATCAGCCCATCAGGCCGGTCGCTTGTGAAGAGAGGCATGTGAATGGTTGCGTCATCGTGACCGTGACGGCCTGGGGCACCAGCTGCCGCCACGCACCTGCTTCTTCCTCCAGCATCTGCCGCACCGTCACCACCGTGCGCAGCGTACTGGATGTGTAGATGCCCAGCCTGCAGCAAGCCAACCCCCATATGGCATGAGTTGGCATCATACACACGCACAACCCATTGATCAACAATCACAAGAACCTCCATGGCACACAAAAAAGCATAAACGGCCGTTCCAGCACCGCCGGCAGTCTCCTGCGGCTGTGAGGTCCCGCACACACGCAGCACCAGTGACACTCCTGCACTGCACTGCTCCCCTAGCGGGCCAGCCGCCCCACCTACCTGAAGTGCTGCTTGAGGCGCAGCAGCTGCTTGATGCCGGGCCGCAGCCGCGTGATGCCCTGGCTCTTGCGCTTGCTGGTGTGCGACGTGAGCGTTCCGTTGAGCTGCGCCGCGCACGCGTGAACCGGACAACAACAGTAAGCATGCATGGGAGCATGCATAAGTGTACATTACATCCACAACCCACATGGCGCACACATGACAGTAGACTAGACACCCCGGATAAGGTCAGCATGCCCGTGTACTGCTGTCAGTGATCCGTGGAAGGAAATCAATGACAGCATTTGGCTTTCGGTCTGCAGGCTCAGTAAACGGTGTGTCATGTCTTGCAGTGCAGCATCAAGCACTCATGGGTCTCCGGCGTGCACACAGCCTGATGCTGCCATGAGCAGGAAGCAGGTTCGGCAGCTGGACCACACTCACATCAAACAAGAGGATCGGGCGGCGGTCCTGTTGGGAGGCTGATGTGGTGGCCTCACTGTCGCCTGCCGCTGCAAGCTCCCGTGCACTGCCGTTGCTACCAGCGCTGGCCGCAGCTGCTTCCGCGGCTGCCGCCTCCGAAGCTGCTGCTTCCAGTGCGGCAGGGGCAACCACCTCGTCATATTTGGTGGAGGAGGATGGGTCTGCAAACATCTTGCGGTACATGTGCTGCTGCTCGTACCATGGATCGTACCGGCGGCCCCTGCCCCTCCCGCGGCCCCTGCCACCGCTGTACTGCTGTTCGCTGTCCTGCTGCTGCTGCTGCTGTGGGTATGGCCGCCGGTCGCTGCCGGGCTCTGCTGGTACCCATTGCTCCTGGCCCTGGCCCTCCCTGCTGTGCCCCGCAGGGGCCTCGGAGGGATGCTCCTGCTCCTGCCAAGGTCGCTGGGCGTAGCGCGGACCATCCGCGCTTCCAGCTGCATTCGCGTATGCCTGCTGTGGTGACGGCTGCCATGGCTGATGATGCGGTGGCTGCTGCTGTGTTGGTGGCTGCTGCCACGGCTGCCGCGGAGGTTGCTGGTGCTGCTGGTGCTGCTGCTGAGCTGATGTCTGCTGCCATGGGTGCTGTGGAGGTAGCTGCTGCTGTTGTTGCTGTGTTGGTGGCTGCTGCCACGGCTGCTGTGCAGGTGGCTGCTGCCACGATTGATGTTGGGGCGGCGGCTGCCACTGCGGCAGAGGCACCTGTGGCTGCTGCGGTGCAGACAGGGGAAACAACGAGCTCGCACGCGGTTGCCCCCACCGCAAGGACGTAGCCATGTCCCGGTTCGCTCCATGACCGTTGTATGCACTGCCTGGCGCATTCACTGGCACCTGAGCCTGCCAGGCGTTAACATCTGTGCGCTGGCGCTTGTGTTGCTCTTGCTCCGCATGCTCCCAGGAGCGCGCTGCAGGCTGCTGGGGCTGGGCTGGCCGTGTGATTCCGTCGTTGCTGCTGCCGACGGAGTTGTGGGAGTGCGGCAGCTGCGCCTGTGCATAGCCCTGCTCCAGGGGCTGAGTGGAGGAGTGAGGGGTCCGGACCGGTTGCTGCTGTGAGGCGCCTGTGCTGTTGCGCTGGTGCTGCGACGCGTACACAGGGTTGTCGTTACCCCACGAGGTTGCTGCGTGCTGCTGTGCCGATTGTTGTTGCGGCCAGGCCTGCTGCAGCCGTGCGTAACCAGCAGTGCCTTCGTGAGGTGCATCTGGTTTGGCTTCGGCTTGCTGCAGAGGCTTCTGCAGCTGTGGCGATGGCGCTCGTTTAGCAGCAGCTTCGCCGCCGGGCGGCACGTCACAGGCGTTGCTGGCAGCAGCGGCGGCTGCCGGGGGGTTAAGTGTGTCTGAGCTGCTGCTGCCGGAGCCTGGCCGTGCCCAGCCGCCCGCACCAAACGCGCGGCGCACAGGTGGCCGGTTGCTGCTGGCAGGTGCTTCGCTGCTGCCTGACACCGCGTCGCCTTTCCTGACGGTTTCGGAGCCGTTGCTGGCAGGAGCGGCACACATGCTGCTGTGCGGGCCTGCAGGTGAATTTTCCGGCCTGCGCCCCAGCTCCTGAGACGGGTCACCCCCAAGGCTTGCAGGTTGCGTAGTACTCGAGGGTGCACCCAACGGCGCCTGTTGAAGGGCGTTCGCGTCACACGGCTGTGGTGGATATGACAGTGGAAACAGCTGCTGGTGCATGTGTTGCTGCTGCTGTTGCTGGCCTGCCAGTTGGTGCAAGCGCTGCATCGCTGCTGCCACTTCTTGCGGGTGGTTTACAGTCAAGACTTCCGAGAAGCCCTCAGCGGGCGACACAACCTGAAGTGACTGCAGGAACCTGTGTTGCATAAGCAATAGTGCGGCAGCGGCAGGTTGCCAAATGGCTTACTGGTGCTGTGTTGCTTGTGGGTCAAGCATGCAGGCCTGGGCGCTGGTTGTGGAGCAGGCACGCACCGGCACTGCTGCCAGCTGGGATCTGCACTGGGGGAAAGCAAGTGCACCTATGCAATGCTCCAAGCACTTAGGCACTGGTAAGTACCATGAAAATAGGGACAAAACGCTGGCAACAGCTGGCAACGGCAGAGACCTAACACCACCCACGCACCTGTCGATGACGGCATGACAATCGTCAGGCTGCAGGGTTGGGTGGTTGGAACGCGCCCTGGCGCGCTCGATGCATAGAGGGACAGGAAGCAGCAGCTGCAAGGCCACCGTCGTCACAGGCCTGCGAAGTGCGAGGCAGTGCACTAAGGCGTCAACGCCCGAAGCTGCTGCCACGAAACCTACGCAACCTGCCGGCAGGTTGAAGCGTAGGCCGTGCACCGATGGTGCCTATGCCCCAGCCAGGACACTCACCTATAGGTGCTAGAAACCTGACAGGCGAGCTTCATCCAGTGGCTGCGCTGCCCACTGTCAATGTTCGTCCGGTCAACGACGACGCAGCATTCATAGCTGAGCGCGTCCAAGCAAGCTTGCTCGCAGGTTTGCCTGCTCCCCAGCGTATCCTGACTGACCACACACCAGCCGCTTTCTTGCAGCTCCTGTGCAAGCGTGCTCTTGCCTGTACAAACGAGAGTATCCTTGTTGAACAGGCCAAACAATGTACCCTTTGGAGGCTCCAAAACGTTTCAAGCTCACATAGCCTGTATACGCACCTGAGCCTGGCAGTCCCATCAGCACCAGGAGCACAGGCATGGTTGGTCTGTCAGGTCAACCCAGTATTCCTAACAGAGTGTTGAGCCTGGCACGTCAACGCCTCTCAGGCTCCCACTAGCTGGAAACATGTCGCAGAATCACCAGTGACAACTCAACAGGGGACAGCAATACATGATTGCATGATACTGTGGTGGTTGTCCGAATGTCTGAGACCGTCCGCGCAGTGCAATTTCCAGGGTCTAGGGCGCTCACTTGGCCGCTTTTGCCTGACGACGCGCACAGTAGCACAGCATACTGCTTATTTCCTATCCCTGTGGGGCAACCTGAAGATACTCCTGACACACGCAAAGTTAAATCTAAAAAGTTTGTCGAGTTCAGCGTGAGCTACCCTTGTTGATACCGACATTCTGCGTTATATACAGGTCGGCAACAACACGTCAGCTGGCTTTGACACTAGCATATTCTCGCACAAGGTGTTGAGCCCAGTGAAGGCATAGGCAAGCCCACATTGCAGTGCCCCTTTGGCCCCTTTGGCGCGAAATGGCAGAGGCTGCTGGCGCGCCAGCGCCAGTGTCCCTGCTGCCAGATGTGCCCATAGAAAGCAAGACAGTGAAGGCTCTTACACTCTTAAACTTGAAACGGACTTACGAGCTGTTCGTTGGGAACCATGGCGAAGCGGTGCCGTTTGACGAGGAAAGGCAAGTGTAGGGCAACGCTGACAAGTTCGCAGTGCCTGGGGCCACACCAAGTGTAATATATGTTGGTGTGTGCTGTCAGAGGTGTTCGTGCCTTGTGTTGCGTCTTGCTTTACCAGACAACTGCACCCAGCACGTTGAGGCTAGATCGAGGACATGGCTGGCCTTGCACTGGACCTTGTTTTGTTGTTGTATGCCTGTGTGAGCTTGGTTTTGTGCTTTTGCTCCTACAGCACCCGTCTAAAGCTTTCAATCAAGATTAGGGATGAATATGAGGCGGCCAGCCACTTGTCAGCACCGGCGCCGCAAGCCAAGCCAACTGCACAGCCAGCTCCAGGTGCAGACATTGTTGATCGTTAGCTATTTGTGTTGCGTGCAACTCCACACTCTGGCATGGAGTTATAAACTCCCGGGTGTGCTTGCTGTTTGCACTTTGACCTTACTGTGACGTCTTGCAAACGGCTTGTGTAGGGCAAGCAGGGCCATCCACTTCAGGACAGTCTCCTGCTGAGGCTGCCAGGCCACAGTCTAATACCCCACTCGCCAAGCTAATAGACAGCATACCGGCGGGGCCCGCGCGGCCGGACAGCAGCTCGGCACTGACAGTAAGCGCACGGCATTCTTTTGGGTGCACACCGGTTGTATTTCAACCCTTGGACAACCTTACTGTTCTGCACTCCCGCCTGCACGGCGCCGGTGACTCATAACTACCGCGCCCCTCACCGCTGGACAGGTTTACCAGCCTGCAAAGCAATTTGAGCAGAAAGCGATTATGGAGGTCATCAAAGACCAGGGCAACAGCAGCGCAGCGGTGTCGCGGCGTATGGCTTCCAAGTGGCCAAAGCCCGAATGGCACGCGCCCTGGAAGATGTACCGTGTCATTTCAGGCCACCTCGGGTGAGCGTGAGCGTCCC
>BDDA01000443.1:0-61513 GCA_001662385.1 Chlamydomonas asymmetrica | reverse complement strand
CAACACACACACACACACACACACACACACACACACACACACACACACACACACACACACTTTCGCAAATGCCCACAGTGTTGCCCTCACGACCTGGCCAGCGCCAACGCAACCGTGTCCTCCGCTTCACGGCGTGCAACAACGTGCCTGTGCGTGCGCTCGATCCTGGCATGCACCAATAGGTGGGTGCGCTGTGTGGCCGTCGACCCCGGCAATGAGTGGTTTGCGACCGGCAGCGCTGACCGCACGATCAAGATATGGGACCTGGCGAGCGGGCAGCTGAAGCTCACGCTGACAGGCCACATAGAGCAGGTGATGGGCCTGGCCATCAGCACGCGCCACCCATACATGTTCAGCTGCGGCCTGGACAAGACGGTCAAGTGCTGGGACTTGGAGCAAAACAAGTGCATCAGGTGCGCGGTATGCGGTAACTGCCGATACACACATGCACTAACACCTCACCATGTGCATGCCTTGGTCAGTCCGCATCATGGCGGGCGTACGGCATGAGCTATGCCGCCTATGCGGCCATGTGGCTGCGCCGTCCCTCAATGCTGTGCATGCTGGGGACCACTTGATCAACAATACTCATACATAAGTTCATGCAGTGCGGTGGTGCAACACCCGGTGCAACACCCTTCACGTCGGATTGAACGGTCGTGCTGCACCGTGCATGTGGCGGCGGTGTGCCCGCAACGTGCAGGCAGTACCACGGCCACCTCAGCGGCGTGTACTGCATCGCGCTGCACCCCACGCTGGACATCCTCTTCACCGGCGGCCGTGACAGCGTGGTGCGCGTGTGGGACATGCGCACCAAGGTGCAGGTGAGGAGGGCGCAGGAGGGCGCTGGGTGCGGGTGGCGGCGCCTGGTGCTCACCGCGGGTGGTGGTGGCGCCGTGTAGTCACCAATTATTCAGCGGCGCAGGAGTGGCCCTTGGCTACGTGCACCTTTGCAACCCCACCTCATGCGCATGGCGTGCGTTCAAGCGACACATATGTGCTCGATGTGCATGCTCCCATGCAGGTGATGGTGCTTTCGGGGCACGACCAGACGGTGTGCAGCTTGCTGACGGAGGCAGCTGACCCCCAGGTGAGGGGCCGTGGAGCCATGTGCAATACCGCGCCATACCGTTTGTTACTGTACCATGGTGTCTTGCCGACCATTGTGTCTTGCCTGTAGGCCTGGGTGGTTGCTCTCGTGTATGAGGATCCCGCTACTTGGTGATTCAGGCTCTTAGTATGCCCCTGGCTGGCCATGGCGTTGGATGCCTGCGCTATCAACGGTTACCGTGCAACCAACGCACGCTGCCGTATCGCTACTCACTCGCTCAGGTGATCAGCGGCTCTCACGACTCCACCATCCGCCTGTGGGACCTGCGCAAGGGAAAGGCGGACGTCGTGCTCACGCACCACAAGAAGAGCATCCGCGCGATGGGCATGCACCCCAGCGAGTTCGCGTTTGCCAGCGCCAGCGCCGAGAACATCAAGAAGTTCGCGCTGCCTAACGGCGACTTCCTGCACAACATGCTCACGCAGCAGCGCGCCATCATCAACACCATGTCCATCAACCAGGAGGGCGTCATCGCCACCGGTGGGTGTGCGTACTGCGTGGAGGACGCCTTTGTTGTGTTTTGGGTTGGCAAAATCAGTGTACGGTACATTTATTCATGCGGACACATTGTGGTTGTTTAGATTCGGTGTGCCGGGCTACACGCCCAGGGCATGATTGTTGGCAGTGCAGTGTCACAAGGCCAGTGCAAGGGGGCGTGTTTGGCCGCCACGTCAAGGGCAGGGCTACCTGCGCTTCACCTGGGTTCGGCGAATGCGCTTCTGTGAATTCGCCAAACCCGGGTGAAGCGCCGGTAGCCCTGCCCTTGACGCGGAGGGCGTTCATGTACCGTGAGTCCGTGATCAAGTGAAGCGGAGGCGCAAGGGAAGGGGTTGTCTGCGGCACTGTGTCCATCAAAGACCACAGACAAATTGATGTAAGCAAGAGGTGCCAGCAAGCCCTGATGGTTGAGCGATGTATGCGTGCACGTGCATGCATAGGTTTGAGCTGTATTGTGCAGGGACGCCGCGCTCAGCTTGCCCCCCATCTTCGTGTGTCGCTGCATGCAGGCGGCGACAACGGCAGCCTGTGGTGGTGGGACTGGCGCTCGGGGCACTGCTACCAGCAGGACGAGACCATCGTGCAGCCGGGGTCCATGGAGAGCGAGTCCGCCATCTTCGCGTCCACCTTCGACATGAGCGGCTCGCGCCTGATCACGGCGGAGGGCGACAAGACCATCAAGATGTGGAAGGAGGTCGACGGCGCGTCGCCCGAGACCCACCCCGGCCTCCCCTTCCGCCCACCCAAGGACATCAAGCGCTTCTAACTCTTCACTTGTACGGGTCCGGGGTTAACACTTCCTTGGTTTGCGGTTGTGCACACACGCAAGGCGTACACAATACATGCACAGGTGGGCCCTGGGTCGATCGTTGTGGCAACCGCGAGTTGAAAGCGTTTGTGTGTGGCAAGCCGGCTGTACCCTGCGGTTTGCTGTCGTGAAGCGTGGTTGCCTTTGCTTGCATAAGGCGCAAGATGAGCCACGACAAGGCGCCAAGTCTGTGGTGATCTTGGCAGCCTCTCGATTGGGGGCTGGCGAGTTTGCATCCTTCGTCATGCACCGTGCACAAGCGCACCGATTCCCTAATCGCCTGAGAAGGGCCTTTGGGTGTTGGTCAATCATAACCGGACGTGTTGTGCTGACTGCTGCCAGGGCTTTTGGATGGTGCTGTACTGTCAAGGCAGCCCCCCCTCCCCTTGTAATGAGCATGTTGCAACGCCAGTCTTGCAGGTGATTAATGGGGCGCTTGCGTCTGCTGCAAGCTGCCAGCCAATGTCAGCTACATATGTAACGAGAAGCTGAGGGGGCTTATGAGTGGCTGTAAGGGTATCGTACTACGGCATGTACTGCTGCTTCTGGTTCCTTGCATGCTCATCACGTGCAAGCATGCATGAATGCAAAGGCCCGCCATGCGTGGCTGCTAGGATTCAAACAAGCGCTGTCAGTATCAGAGTTGCATGGCAGCCCGCCTGCGTTTTCAATCAATCAATCAGTTACAAGCATGGCAGCAGGCTAACCGACTATCGACTACCACACATTTTGCACACCGCAGTGTTGTGTGTATCTGTTCGTGACCAGCGATGTGGCTCCCATGCATAAAGCGCTTATGAAGTACGATCCCCATCCCATGCATGACGATCCCCATCCAGTGCATGACAATCTGCATGACGATCCCCATCCCATGCATGACGATCCCCATCCCATGCATGACGATCCACATCCTATGCATGACAATGAGCACAGCATGTGCATGCTAAGGGGTCAGATGCCAACCCTTTTCCCCCAAGTGAACCTCACTCATTTCGGAGTGCGATAAATGGCACAATAATGCAACCCACCACGGAAATGTCAATGTGGTGGTGCTAGGCAGTTGCCTACATCGTGGGGCAGTGATGGATTAGGCAGCAACAGCTCAAGGTTGGGTTTCACCGTTGCCACAGCAAGCAATGTGACGGGTAAGAAGTCTATTCAACGGCACACACAGTCCCTTGCACATGTTTTGCAGCCAGGCGGCAAGCGACAATGCAGCGCAATGGGCATGCACAAGTCTGAAGCATTGCTGCACTACGTACTCGAGCCTCGACCGCTCGACCGCCTCGACCGCCTCGACCGCTCCCGGAAACAGCACCAACTGCTAGGCCATGTTGGCTCTTACCTAGCGTTTGTCTCGTGCACACTGTTGTGCACCCAGTCAGTGGGGTAGTTATGTCATTTTGTGCTACATCAGGAGCGTGTCGGCCAAACGGCCCATACAGTCATACTCCCCCCAGATGGGGACCAGGCGAGCAGAAAAGGTGGTCAGTGGGGTAGTTGTGCACAGTGCTGTACGCAGCGCTGTGCGTTAGAAGTCTTCGTAGCTCCCGGGGTGGCTGCACACCACCGCCAGCGCCGGGCGCGTCAGCGCCACTGGCAGCTCCAGGCACCGCTCCCGCACCACGCCCTGGCAGCTCAGCGCGCGCAGGGCCGTGAGGCGCGGCGACGCGCCCGCCACCGCCGCCAAGCCCTCCGCCGACACCTCCGGGCAGCGCCGCAGCGTGAGGGATGTCAGGTCCGGCAGTAACCCCGCCATGGCCTGCAGCAGCAGGAGCCGGGCAGCAAGCGGAGTCACAGGCAGGCACGCCACAGCACTTGTACAGTTGCACCAGTTTCACCAAATCATCATTATGTTCTTGCAACAGCCCTTGCATCGCCGCAATCTGCGGTGGGCAAGCACCGCGCGTGACAGGTGAGGGTACCGGGTGCCAGCAGTCGCGCTGCATGCTGCATGCAACCTGCGCCGTGCACACGATGGCACCATGCACATCCACTGTGCTAAAACGTTGCAACCACCAGCATCATCGTATACTTAATACTTGGCGCCTTGCAACCCACCACCAGCAAGCCTTGGCAGATGCCAATATGACACGTAAGCTGGCATTGAGAACGTATTTTGACGGCACCAGCAATTTCTACCGTTCGCTGGCTTCTGTTGAGCCCTCCAATGTATCAGCCTTGACTGGGCTTTAAGCTTAGGCTATGCGACCGACGGTACGCAGGCCGACACCCAACCGCTGTTAGTTGCCCCTCCTGCGCTCACCCTCAGCCCCAGATCTGTGAGGTGCTCCGCCGCACCCAGCTGCACCACCCGCAGCGACGCGCAGTGGCCGGCCAGCGCCACCCAGGCAGCGTCCGACAAGCCCTGCAAGCACATGCACACATCACAAGGTGCATTGGCACACACACATGCGTGACGCGATTACGAGCGAGCGAGCAAGCGCACAGCTGCCAGGTGGAGCCGTTTTGAGATTTGGACTGGCTACGGCTTTGCTGTTGCCATTATTGCACAGCTGACTTCATGCGCATCGAGGTGGATGGCCACATACACCACATCCCCAGCGGGCCAGGGCCAGCATTCATCCCGGTACGAGGAGCGCACGGCAGTGGCCACAACAGCAGTTGCGCAGCCGTTCTGATGCAGCACCATGCCAGTACAACGCGGGTACTGGGGCTTACGTTGCAGCCTCCGAGGTTGAGGCTGGTGAGGCTGGTTAACGCGCCCAGGGCCACAAACTCCTGTTCGCGGAACTCCTGGCACGCGCGCAGCGTCAGCGCGGTCAGCTGCGGCGGCAGCAGCACCTGCGCCGCGGCCCTGCAGGGCGCCTGCTCGGCAGACGCCGCCGCCGCTGCTGCGGACGCTGGCGGGGCTGGCAGGTCGCCCGCATCCCCGTTGTCGATGCCAACGCGGCCATCCCTCGTGGCGTTGCTCTCCGGCAATGCACGTTCGCCTGCTGCGCCGGCCGCAGGTCCGCACTGCACCTGATGCTGCACTGCGGTTGTCGCAAGGGCCGGGCCTGCCGGGCCGGTAGCGGCAGAATCATCACCGACGTGTGCAGCAGCAACGGAGAGCGTGGCGTGGGAAGGTGCGGATGCCATCGCCGCCGCCGCCGCCGTTGGCGCCCCTACCCCGCCGCTGCGGCTGCTGCGGGCGCGCGGCGAGGGCGGCGCGTCGGACGCTTCCGAGGCGGTGTGTGGCGCGGAGCACGGCGCTGAGGGCGGCGGCGACGAGGAGGCTGAGGACGCGTTGCTTGGCGCTGAGGATGACGAAGACAACGAAAGCGAGGATGACGACAGCGACCGTGGAGTGCTCATGGACGAGGTGTTTGTGGCCAGCAAGGGCGACGTGTGCTCGGGAGCGGCACCCACCGCGCCAACCAAGCCCGCTGCGCCCGGGCTGCCGATGGGCCCGAGCGCGGCCTCGTCAGCGTCGCTGAACAGCCGCAGCACCTCGCTCGCCGTGTGGTACGCGTGGTGGTGGTGGTGGTGGTGGCCGTGGCTGTGGTGGGGGGGGCTGCCGCGGTGATCGCGGTCGTGGGCGTCTTGGTGCGCCGCGCTGCTGGCGCACGCCGCTGCTGCATGGTGCGAAGGCGTCGCCAGCGCTGCTGCCGCCACAGCCGCTTTGCTGGCGGCAGACAACTCCGCTTCACATGCGTCCAAGCGCGCGTGCGCCCATACCAACGCCGCAGCTGCTGCTGCAGCCCCGTCAACTCCGACTGCTCCCAGGTCTGGGTTTATGGCTGGCGCCACGTCCCTTCCCACTTGTCCCTGCGCGTGCAAACCCAACAGCCTGCCATCCTCCTGACTGCCACCACAGTTTGGGTAGTCCTTTGTGTTCAGATCGCCGATAGCGGCGGCATCCGTGCCGCTTGCGGCCCCGCACGCGTGTGACACATGCTGCTCAGCGGAGCACGTGCCGCCGGCCAGATGGGCGCTGCGCAGGGCGTCACTGCGCGGCGGGCGCAGGCCGCAGGGGGGCGACCGCGCATCCTCGTACGCCACCAGCGTGCGCAGCGCGGGGTGGGCGTGGCACAGGCCCCACACCGCGTCGCTGCCAGCGCACTCCACCACCAGCGACGACACGTTTGGTGCCCACTGCACCAGCGGGGCACACTCCGCATGGCTGCTGACCTACGGTAGCACGCAGCAGACACGGCACACAGACCCGTTGCCGGGTTGGACATGTGTGGCAGCTTGCTAGGTTAGCTGGCCGTGGGATGGGCTTCCTGGCGGCAGGGCAGGTGCGGGAAGGCGTGGCCCGAGAATTGCAAGAAGCATGGTTGTGATGGTTTGCCAGGCATCAAGGACGAGGCGTTGCCGTCCGTGACACTTGGGCCATGAACAGTCAACATGTGAAACTTGCGGAGCCAGTTTGCATGCAGCAGGTCAGGAACATCAACATAAGCACACATTCACTCCCCATTCTCTGGATTCCTGTCAAGATGCCAGATCGATGTAATTACACATGCGATCATGACGTAATTCTCACATCAATCCAGCATGCATCCTGCATCCAGCGCTTAAGTACTTCGGTACCAGGGGCTGCTTACATCCTGCAGCGCCAGGCGGGTAACGCTCAGCAGCCGCGCAGCACCACCAGGCTGCACCTCAACGCGCGCGTCTGTCATGGACAGCGACGTCAACGATGTGCAGCCCGCCAGGCCCAGAACAACCTCAGTGGTGAGGCTGAGTTCCAAGTGCAGGCGACGTAGCAGCGTAAGCTGGTTCAGCGGTCGAAAGCCGAGCGCGTTGCGGTGGCCTGCAGCCCAGCAGGTGGCAGGCGCAACAAGGGTCGGCAATGGTGCCCTGTCACAGTGGCAAACAACTCCGGCAGTGGGCGTGCACAAAAGGGAGGTGAAGGGTAGCCTGCACAGGCTTACCTGTGCCCCAAATGTACAGTGACTCCATTGCGCAGAGGCTGTTCAAGCTGTCAAAAGCTTCACCACCCTGCAGGCCCAAACCATGCAGTCCACAATTGCGTGTGACGGATGCACTGGGCCAATGGATCGCCACAATGCCTAGCCTAAACACGCCAAAAGCCTCAACACACCAGCAGAGAGGCCGGCAGCAGCCAAGCCGCGCAATGGCCTGCGACTTACAAGATGCGCGTTGGACAGCTCCAGCGACTTGAGACGGGGCATGCAGGGCCAGGCTGAAGTACTGAGGCGTATTTTGTCCACTGCTAGTGACGTGAGGGCTGCCAGAGGCTCCAACAGCCTCAGCGACGAGCATGTGAGCGCATTTTCAAGGCCTCGAAGATTTAGACTGCGCAAGCTAGTCAAGGAGCATGCCTGTGCAACTTGGCTCTCCGAAACAGGCATGTGGTACAGGCTGAGCTCCTCCAAGCAGGGCATATCTGCATGACACAAAATACGGAAACGGAGGAGGTCTGCAGGCAGAGGGAGGCGGCAACTACGCCGAAACTGGCAGAACTCAAGACACGCCTTGCGCCCTGCACAAAACTGACCTTGTATGACTCTCAGCACGTGCGTCATATCTTGCTCCTCCTTCTTGCTGTTGGGCTTGAACTTGTGCTGACAGTGCACTGACAGCTGTTTGAGGCGCGGAAGGGCAAGTCGAAAAACTGTCAACACCTGTGCAAGGCTTGCCCGCCCAGCAAGTCTCAGGCCAGACACTTGCGAAAGACACGGATTGCTGTTGAGCAGCGTGAGTAAGTCACTGCAGTGTCCGCCTGAACTGAAATTGTAAGAAATACGCTGCAGACTTGGTAGTGCATGAAGCGCGTTGCCTCGGACATGGCTGCTGAGCACCTTGCCTACAAAGTGCAAGTACACAACAACCATACGTAGCTGAAAGGTGTACAGTGGGGTGGCAGTGTTCAGCGGTTGGAAAGTACTGAATGAATTGCTAAGCTTTACCAAGCTTGACCGTTGTCAGCCGCTGTGCTCCCAAGTCCCGAAGCAACCTGCACGACAACCTCAGTGACTTCGCCTCCTCCTCGCTGAGATAGCTGAATACTTCAAGCAGAGCCGACCGCGGCAGTTGCTGCACCGCTGTCCCTGCCAACGCAGCTGCCATGGTGGTGAACGAGCAGGGGTAGGCTGACGAACAACAGCTACATATTGCTACAATCCTGTACGTATGTAGTCATAAAAGCTGGTGAGGATAAAAGTGCAGGCGCTGCAGTTTGTGGACGGAGGCGTTTGACAAGCCGTTGTCAGGCATGTTCGGAGGTTGACCAAATGCACGAACCCAAGAGCTCGGTTGACAACATGCATGCAGGGAAAACGCTGCAGCCATCTGCGACTACATCAACCATGACGACCAGCAAGTCGCAGGCATGCAGAGCCAAGCAGTCGCGCGTTGACACGTGACGCCATCGCACTGGCCGTCGCACACGACGCGATACGAAAAAAACACATGGGGGCACCACATCCCTCGTTCCAGCGCCACAATGCGGGCGCTGCAGGAGCTGGGGGCCCACATATACAAGCAAGTAAGGTTCATAACTCATAAGCGGCAAGCTTGGTAAGGCGTTTTGCAAATAATCAATTAGGCTTGGGAACGCTTGATATCGAAGCAGACCAAAAACTGTGTCCGACTGCACAACGGCAATGTTGTCGCAACTTGCATGCATGTATGCAGCTGTGTGTGGCGCATGTGGGCAAGGGTGATGCATATGGGCACATGCAGGTGCAAAGCAGACGAGGCCACACACTCCAGTGGCCATTGATCAAGCGCTCTGGAAATCCCGTCCATGTTGTACAGTGCACCGTGCCTTGCACCTGTTGGCGCCATGAACTCGCTCAACGTAGGGTTTGCGTCAAATTCATGCGGACGACAGTCCCGGCGATGGTCCCTATGGGCAAGAATGAACTCGGTTGAGCAGCACACGGCGCAGGCACCCACGTCAGCGTGGGTGCCGACACCGCAGGCGCGTGTGTTTGTGAGGGTATACGCTGAACGGCCCTGGTGGCCCCCACCGGGAAGGCCCTTCATGCCATGACACAGCATGAAACCTTCATGTGGCTAGCTGACTAGGCACTGTTGCCTAGTCAGCTGGCACTAGGCAACTGTGGCTTGTTGCAGGAGCCTAATGAGCTGGCGCCCTTTACGCGCTGCCTACAAGCTGTGGCTCCGGCTTTGCGCTCACCACCTCCTTCTGTACACGGACTTCTTGCTGCTGCTGCAGCGTCGGCAGCGTCGGCAGCGATGCGGACACCTGCTGCACAGGCACGCCCGGCGGCAGCCACAGCGTGCCCTGCGTCGGCAGCACGAGCCCGTTGGACACGAAGGGGTTGGTGCGGTACTGCAGCTGCCCCACGGGGTCCTGCTGCCAGTACTCGGCCTGCACGCCGGAGCCGCCATGCTGCAGCGCGCGTGCCGTGATGTAGTCCTGCAGGAACTCTACGTAGTCGTTGACCTGCACGCACGCGAAATGCTCACGATGAGAATATCAGACCGCTGTTCGTTTTCCGGCAGCAATCCGATCAGCCCAGCCACGTCGCCATCGTCAGGTGCAGTTCCTATCCTCATACGCATGCACACTTCAAGGCCCAACGGAAAGCATACTGCATGGCCCCGCGGGAAACAAACCTTTCTAAACACACAAATGACTCGGTGCACAAAGACAGCAACACCAAAACAAGCAGCGGCTTGGCAAGGGCACGCCGGTTGACCACCACTGACACCATGCACACAGCGCACGTGCGGTCGCTGCCCGTTGAGCTTGCTCGGTGTGACACAGCCAGGTGTGGGCAGCGGATGCAACCTAGGATGCGTTGATCATTCATTTTGCGTCCTACTGGGGCATGTTGCTTTCTACCACAGCCAGTTTAGTCCGGCAATTTCACTCACGCCCGCATGCATGCTGGATGCACTTTGGGAGTCGGATTGCGTACGCAGTCTGCTGGCAGCTGCAACCGGCACAGCCGCTCCAGCGGACGAACATGCACAAAAAACAGCTTGTTGACGCACCATCTGCGTGACGCGCTCCCCATGTACCAGATCGCGCTCAACGTCCACGTCCTCGTCGCAGTCCACTACCAGCGCCGGGAGCTGCAGGGGGCGCAGCGCGGAATATGCACCACGCGTTTCAAGCACCAAGGCAAGCCGTCGCACGTCAAGCCGTCGCCGTGTCAAGCAGTTAGACCTTAAGCTATGAGGTGTCAAGCCCGACTTGTCTGAAAGCCGGGAAGCGTCCATGCGCGGGGCGCCAGCTCAGGACTGGTGAGCGCAAAGCGAAAAATCCGCAGATGCAGCAACACCTGGCGGCGGACAGTGGAATGGGCATGGCTGCATGCTGCATGCCCAGTAACAACCTCACAGCCGCGCTACGGGCAGGCTGGGTGCGTAGCAGCGTAAACACAGAGATGTACTTGAGCCGTCATTGCTCATGCATTCTGGACTTCTGGTGCATGCCGAGCATGACCTCGGCAAAGCAGCAGCGCACGCAAGCTGCGAGGAGCTTGAGCAGCCGCTACCATCACTCATGATTGCCCATGAGTGCGCGCACCAAGCCGGTGCTACAGCCGCTGCAGGCGCGAGGCGCACCTACCTGGTGCAGGTGCCCGTGCGTGCTGACGTTCGCCACCTTGGTCGCGTCTATGAAGCGCAGGTTGTCACGCAAGCTGGCGGGGATCGACACGCTGTCTAGCCCCAGCGGAGCCTGCTGGCTGAGCGAGATAATGCTCTGCGCCCACGCCCACACCACACACCACCACAAACGGCAGGAACAGCATGGCCTGGTTAACCATTGTGACCTGGACAATGCCACCGCTGCCCCCACCCAGCTACATCATCGGGTGCATCGCTATACAAACATGGCAACGCAAAGGCCCACACGTGTGTGCTGAACGTGCACCTGTTGCACGGTCGCCGTGTTACGTGGATGATTGCCATGAGGCACGGGGTCAGGCCGAGTGCGCACCAGGCAGTGCAGCACACACAGAGTTGCGCAGCAAGCAGGCTGCTGCACGTCTGTGTGTGCCGCTGCTGCCGCTGCTGCTGCTGGACCCGAAAGGTGCAGCGAAGGTGCGTTCACCAGCTCGCTCAGCTGTGCACACTTGCATGCAGCAGGCCATGACTAGTGACTAATCACCCACAGCGATGACCCCTGACTGACCTGCGGGCCCTGCAGCCCCTGCAAGCCGTTTGTGATCCCGTGCCCCGCCGCGCCGAGCTGCTGCTGCTGCTGGCCCCGTGCGGGGCGCAGCAGGCCTGACGCCGGGTTGTTCTGGCTCATCTCCTTGAGCGTCACCGCCAGCACGCCCGCCTCCTTGAGCCAGTCCTCGTGGCGCTCATGAAGCGTCTGTTGCATGGGCAGCGCGGCGGCGTACACACGACACACCACATGCCATTCAGCGGCACAGCCAGCGGAAACGCGCCGCGCACGCGCATTCGTGGCTTACTGGCTTGGCAACGCGACCGCTGGCCCCATAACACAAGCAGGCTCCACGCGAGCAGTGCTACGTGGAAAGCGTGTTGTACTGTTGTACTGTTATCGCTGGGCCAGGGACGGTCAGGTGGCGGCCGTGGCGCCGCACAACGGACGGTAGTCCCAACCCACCAGCACAAGAGGTGTGCAACCGCCAACCGCACAAGCGAGGCTGCTGCCCCCGCCAGTATACAGTGAGTGCATTTGCACCATTGGATTGGATCACCGGTAACACGTGGATGTGCACCTGTCGCACTCTGGCTCTCCCAAATAGTATGTTCAAGTAATTTATTTCCCGTGCGGCCATGCAGTATGCTTTCCGTGGAGCGGTGCAGTATGCTTTCCATGGGGCCGTGCACTGTACGTATGCGAGATGACAATAGTGTGTATGTTATGTTACATCAGGAGCGTGTCCTGGATCGTGTGTACGGACCTGCAGGTAGTCCAGGCCAATCGTCTCCTCCTCGCCTCGCCCGCGCTTCTTGATGCGCTCGTGGCACTTGTCGGGCCCGGCGCGCAGGTACACAAAGCCGTTGGGTACGAGCGTGGGCAGGTTGTTGAGGATGGGCCTGCGCCGCCGCCACGACACACACGTACACACGGCGGTTTGCGCGTTTCAGAGACACCAAATGAGGCGCGCCGCCCTCACAAAATGCATATAGGCACGCACTGGGAGTAGTCGTCCTTCAACAGCCACTTACAGAAAAAACACCCTTCCCGTCGGGCATGACTGGTACTCATGCACGTGGTGCTCATGCTGTCATGCAAAAGCCCATGCACCTGTCAGAAAATGCCCGCTGCATGGGCCTTGTGAATGCCTGCACTGAAGGCCAGCACGATTCCCCAACACCCCCCGCTCCAAATGACATGCTTGCAGGCACCACACACAGGTTCACAGGCACGCGATGCTACCACCCGTCATCCGCACCACCATCTACACACGCAGGTTTGGCACCTCGCACGCAGCGCTTACCTGAACCATGAGTCGTAGATGGCCAGCTCGGTGTCGTCCAGCTGCTTGAGGTGGTGCACCGCCCGTACAAACACCATGCGGTCGCTGAACACGCTGCGCTCAAGCAGGCGAGCCACCTTGGTGTTCTGGTAGCTGTCGCGCTCCTATGAGAGCAGCACAGCACAGCACAGCACAGAACGGTGCGGTACGAAAGACAGCAGGTAAGTACCGTAACGTGCTCCAGTTGAGTGGATTACGGGGGCGGGCACGTTGGTTGGGATCTGAGCGCTATTTTTCATCGTGTGTGTCCGGCAAGCATGCCATGACCGCCAGCAGGTGGCGCGAGACGGGTACTTCCATCATGCGCAACATTTCATGGGCAGAGCTTCGGCTGGCCATGCCACGCAACGGATCTGCCCCAGCACCCTTGCAATCAGCCGCTGCCGAGCCGCCATCGCGTAATCCTAATCGTTCGCGCCCAACACTGCGCGCGTCCCTACATCAGCATATGTGCATCAGTGTCGGCACGTTTGCCTGCACCGCTCCTCCGTGGCTGGCAGGCACGCAGTGTGACCATCAATCGGGCATCGCACCACGTTGCCAGCCGTTGAAGTACGGTGGCGATGCTTGCCCACACACACACACACACACCACATAGTGAGCCGGTGCCACCAGTGTTCAGGAATCATCAACGTATCCAATCGCATGGTCATGGTGTCACACGGTTGAATGCATCGCTCGCATGGTGACGGCGAGGTGTGTGTGCCTGCCTGGCATGCGCACCTGCATCACGCGCGTGAGGAAGACGTAGTTTTGGAAGGTGTAGGCCATGCGGTTGGGGTCCTTGTAGAAGAGTTCCAACAGGTTGACCTGCACGCGGTGCGGCGCGGCGGTCAGATGCCACAGTCAACTGCCTGGAGTCGAGTGTGTGGTGGTGGTGATGGTGGCCATGCAACAGGAATTCAGGATGCAAGCATGCCTGTGAGGAGCGTAGTGCACGGCGGGGACGTGCTGAGCTGCGCGTCGACGTGCTGCATTGGCGTGCGCATCAACATGCTAGAACGCAGCATGCGTGCGCGTGCGTGCATGGAGTGGCACGCCAAACGGATGCGCGGGCCCATGACGCAGGGGTCCTCACCGTGCCGCCGTTGTCCGGCAGCGGGATGTTCCGCCACTGATCCAGCGGCTCCGGAATGAACTGCGTGCATCACGCACAAGCGAGCGAGGAGTGCACGGGACACAGTCGTCACCAACATAACTCAAGCCAGGGCACGCACAAGCAGTCAAGCTTGCACGGTTGCATGCACAGGGACCAGGGCCGCCCCTCAAGCACAGCCGTGCTTCCAATAGGAACCGTGGTGCAGCACCGCCATACGACCGCGCACTCTGAGGCGCTTGGCATCGTCATGGGCGCCTCTAATACACGGGTTGGGTTGTAAGGCTTGAGTGCGCCGGATCAGCCCCAGCGGGCGGGCGGATGGGCCTTGCATGAGCACCCACACGCGAATGCAAAGCTGATGAATGTAAACAGTGGATATGTGGCATGCTGACAAGGATGATGGGCGTGAGCTGCTGTCACAGCATGCGCGCGCACCTTCAGGTCATCCTTGGACTTGTGGTGGCGCTCAATGATTGAAAGGAAGGTAGTCTTCCCTGTGCCGATGTTGCCCTCAACGCTCAGAGTCACCTTCGGTTTGGGCATTTTGAGCAGCCGAACGTGATCGATGATGCTGTTGCGGTGGCCCTTGGTTTTGATGCCGACCTCCTGCATGATGGAACAGCAGCGAAGCGCGCATGGTGGCCACATGCGTTGACTGCATTGCTGCCCCTGAACGGGGCAATAAGAGTCACGCTGCCCGCTTTGCGCATGCGGTCAAACTTCGGAACAAGCGCGATATGGCGTGTGCGGCGGCGGCAAGCGGCAACATGAAGTGCAGCAATGTGAGGTGCCAAAGCTGCACCTTGGAAGTATGAGTAGCTGTGTGATGTTTTCACCTGTGGTTACACAAGAGTGCTTCGAACCAGGTGAACCGTGCCCCATGTGCTAGAGATTCCGCGACTGGATTGCCATGACCCGAAACGTGTATGCTGTGGCCGGGCGCGGCAGCGTTGCATAGTTTGAGTGGGACAACAACAGCATCCGGCATTATGTGCCCGACACCGTGCCAGCAGGCGAGCCTTGCCAGCACTTCTCCGCGAGATATTGCATTTCGGGCAATTGCAGTTTGCTGGGCAGCGCTGGAGCACATGCACGTCTTGCACTTCTAGCACTCTGCGGATAAGTCAGGCGGGAGAGTACCCACGACCTACCTGCAGGTACTTCTCAAACTCCTCTGGCTTTTGCGCGCATTCCTTGTAATACATTGCCAGCAAGTGTGTCACGGTCAGGATGCCACGCTTCAGAAGCAGTTCCTCATACACACGACCGATTCCATTGATAGTCTGCAGCCTTTCTTCTTTAGGAATGATGCTCCTGCTGCTGTCCTGCTTCCTTGGGGCACTATCCCTCCTGGCTCTGGCAGTCCTCGAGGCTGCCTTTGGCGCCTCAGCTACCTCCGCCTTGCCAGTGCTTCTCACTCTGCCGGAGGCGTGACGGAGGGCAAAGGGCTGGAGTACGCCAGGGAGCGACGCAGACAGCAGACCCAGCGGGGCCTTGCCCAAGACTGGGAACATAAACGGGCGAAGAGGGAGTCCGGAGGACGCGACCGAGCCGGACAAGCCGATAGAATACATGCGGCTTTGCATGGCGCACTGGACCAGATGCAGAGCTCCCCTGCGGAAGGCGCAGCAGTGCACCAGAAAGGAAAACAGTTCAAGTTGGCGGCAGAGGTCAAGTCACCTGGTGTATACTGGTTGTCACAGTAGCAACCTGCTGTGAAAGGCTTCAGCTGCCTCTGCTCAACAGTGAAAGTAAGAGCTGGTAAATGTTTGTGAGCAGTGTGTATGAACCGTTGCAAGTGCGCACCGTCGTACAGAAGCCCACGGCATCCACAGGTGCAATACTTGTCCACACTAGGGGCCAGCACTAGTACAAGTGCAACACGGAGCAGAAACGCAACACATAAGGGTTCGGAACAACATACTCCAGGAGTGCACAGGAAGGAAGCTCATGCAAATGTCGCCCTCAATTGTCGTCCTTCGATTTGGGCCGCAGCACGAATTGTAACGCGGACCTTCTCAGTCTGTTGCTAACCCTAAAGACTACACACATGCTTATGCGGTTTTGGAACTGACTGTCCAGCCTCTCACACTGCCCTTGCTATCCGCAACACCCAGCACAGAAAACCCTGTGAAAACCCTGTGAAACCAAATACACTTGCAGCGCTGAAGCGCTGACGTCACGGGTGGCAGGTGTCTTTTCTACGTGTTTCAGCGCGAGCTTTCCAGTATGGAGGCCCACACGGGTCTAATGGAGCTCCCAGACGTTCTTCTTCAGCACATCCTGGCGCAGTGCGACGCCAAGTCGCTGGCCCTGTACTCCGCGACCTGCAAGCGCCTGAGAGGCCTGTCGCGCGACAACGACAACTCGATATGGCTCCCACGTTGCAGGTACGCACACGATTACGTGCGTTGTGTAAGGGCCACGCCGTTCTGTCGGTCTGGGACCTTGGAGTTGTCGCTCAGAGCCTGCACGCACAGGGTTGAACATATGTTTACCTTTTTCACGCCTTGCACCAGTGAATTTGGCATAGGGGCGTCTCTGCAAGCTTTTCCAGTGCCTGCTGTGACGGGTGTGGTCGCGCATAGGCAAAGTAGCTGTGGCGCTCTGCTGCAGTCCAAGGCCTGGTGTTGAGCACAAAGGATTGTGTTTCTGGCCCACGCCCTGGTAATAGCCTGCAACGCTTCCCTGTGTAATGCAGTGCTTACGGGGCCCACAGCTTACAAGGCTGGGGCCTGTCCACCTACCGTGACTTGTACACGCGACTGCTTCGTCCGTATGGGCACTTGCTGGGTGCCTGGGTTGGAGAGCTGCATCCGCTGGGGTCCTGTTTACTGGTGTATTTGGACCCACCCAAAATTATAGGGGCAGTTGTGTCCTGTCTGCGCTTTCGTGAGACAGGTAGGGCAAGTTTGCATTTTTGCCTACTGCCTGTGCACAGTACTTTGGAGAAAGTGGGTTGTGTTCGACCTGCCTCGCACAGCTCTTGTATGGGCGCAACGCCGCACCCGCGACCGTGCTGAATTGCGGCCTGCACTTGTGGCAGGTGTCAGCGTCGTCCCGATTTTCTCCATCCAGGCAGATATGCACTCGTGGACCCCCACAGTGCAGTGTCTGCGGAGTGCAAACACTTTCAGCGCTCTGACCAAGCGGGCTTTCGATTTAGCGGTGCGTGGAGAGTGGGTGCACAAGCATGCACGTTGCCGAGTACGGGTGTCGTGGGCGTTGTTGCAAAACGGTGTCAGTGAGAACCGGCTGTCAGTGACTGGCGCTTGTCTTGCACTATGTGTGCACAGGAGCCCGACACACGTGAGCTCCAGGTGCATGAAGGCGAGGTGCTGCGTCTCGATGGGAACGGTGGCCCTCACGGTCGCTGCTTAGACTCTTGCAGCGCCTTCTCTCTCAGCTGCAGGTGAGGTCGCCCCATTTTTGTTCGTTCCTGCCATACATAGCAAGCGGTTTTCGGTCTGGGCTTGGGTGGCTGGAGGGTGAAACACAGAGTGTGGCCATACTAAACACTCTGCAACGCATGCACCTGCAGTGGAAGCTGCAAGCAGCACGAGGTGGAAGCAGTTTGCCGCTGGTTGCCGCACGGCCAGGTGCCACTTCCTGACAGCGTTGCCTCTCTGGCAACGACTGGTGAGGCTTGGACCGTGGATAGACCTCTGCTGTCCTATTTGGTATGTTGGAAGGTTCCTGCAAGCTCATAAGTGCTTGCTTTTGGCTGCTTAGAGCGTGTTTGATGCATGCGCCTGTCCCTGCAGAGCCCAGCTCCATCGCTCCGGGTGCACCTGAATTTGACGTCGTTCGCATGTACGACTTGGAGGTGAGTACAACCGTCCCTGCATATCACCAGTTTGGCCTCAGTGCACAGCCGTCTGACTGGCGTGCTCTCATCACGGTTGGTTGTTTGAATGTGCTGCATGGCACTGCTGGTGCCGCGTGTACAGGTGCGGGGCATGCACGTGGCGTGGACTATGCAGGACATCTTTCTGACAGGCGAGGCCTCCTATCGCAACAACACCCCTGTGCGGTACAAGTGAGTACTTCAAGGCGCCCGTTGTTGACACAGCGTGGGTTGTGCAACACCACCCGAAAGCTGGATGCTGGCAGGTGTGCAGTTCAGATTCGGCAGCGTGGTGCAGGTACCTAAAGTTGCCTCCACGCTTGTGTCGCTTGTTGCAACAGGCGCTTGACACGACCGCTTCCGCTGCAGTTAGCGTCACCGCAGCCAGCCCTGGCACAGCAGCAGCAGCAGCACGCACCACAGCAGCAGCTGCAGGCGTCGCTGCAGGCGCCGCAGCAGCACGCAGGCACGCCGCCGCACAGCTTGGAAGGCTTCTGGGTGGGCACGTATGGCCCGCACGGAATGGAGATCCTGCAGATACGAGCGGAGGGGAGCACACTCGTCGCCCTGAAAATCACAGGTGTGCAGGCACCAGAGCCAGCGTGCACCACGAGCCTGCTGCTGCACTCTTGGCCATGCGCCTGGTAGTTGCAACAAACCTTGCGGTAATTTTTGCCTTCATGAATTGTTTGGCAGCTGGAGCACAGTCCAACAACCCTGCATGGTGCAAGCACGGGCAAGCATAAGGCATGTATTCATGTGTGCCACGTCCCGCTGCACGTGTGCAGGCGATGCGAACGTGCCAGCAGGCAAGGCGTCGTTCCGCATACACACCGAACGCCCCGGCTCCCACCGCCGCCGCCGCGGCTACCGCTTCACGCTCCCGGCAGGCTACAGCTCGCGCGTGGACCTGGCCACACCTGACGTCGGCGTGCTGGGCAGCGACAGCAGCAGCTGCAGCACCGGCGACGCGGACAGCATGCTGATTGTCGACGCCTTTGAGGCGGAGGGCCAGGTGTCTGGCACCGGGTATGTGGACAGCCGGTGGATCCCTGCTGAGTGCGTGGTGCTGAGCGGCGGCCTGTTTGGCGTGATGTGGATCGAGCTGGGCAGCTTCAGCGTCTTCCGCCGACTGCCCATGCCCGTTTTTGAGCCGCGCATCCCTGCGTAGCTGCCATGCGGCATCCCTTCCTGCCATACGTTCGGTGCAGCTGTCAAGCGCCTTGGCCGGCAGCATTGTCGCGTGCGGCCGAGGCTGTGCTGGTTTCCCTAACGTAACCGCCACGAACCCGACGCCGCAAACCCGACGCAGCTGAGGCTACATAGCAGTGTTGTGCTGCCTGGAGCTCTGCGCGTGGCTCTTGGGTTTGCGCTTAATTAGGTGTTGCTGAAGTGTATCGGTGTTAGTAGGTTGCAGTGACTGGACAGTTTAGGCAAATGGAGCTTGGGCACGGTGAGCGAGCTGGGGCCCTTGGCTCGAGACCCTTGCTCGCGGCACCAACACGAACTATATGATAGAAACCTTGGGTCATGGCCTCACCGAACCGCCTGTCAGTGTGTGTGTGGAACTGCCTGCATGTGGAAACTGGCCGCCTGCATGGAACCACTTAAGATGCCCGCCGTGACCGCGCCAGAGGCGGAGCTCTTGAGTGCTCTGCACCGACGCATCGTTTATGTTGTGCCTGTGGTGCAAATGGCGGCGGAGGCCGCGCTGACGTGTGACAGTCCTGCTCATATGCAGGACCCTTGCGGCCTGGCGTTTTGGCAAAAATGGGCATAGCCCATCAGGCAGCATGGGCTGTATGGTGTGGCTCGCACATGTGTGGTTGCTGGCCTGGCGTTGTCGCTGTGCCTAGGATTGCATTCCAATGTACTCAAGCTGTGTTGTGTGTACCAATTGCGGTTGTTGATGTTTGAGAGTCAAGTCAGGGGTACCGGCCATTTAGTGTGAGGGAAACCTGCCAAGTATGTGCCCGTGGTTTTTGGACTACATAAGTTGTGTCCTGCTGTTGCGGCCCGTTCACGTTTGTTCCGCTGGCAACCCATGATCAGACGTTCCTGTAGGTATTTTGCACTCAAAAGACACTGTGTATTATGAGACCGTGCACTTGAGGAATGGCTGTGAGGGTGTATGCTGTTGGCTCTTGCGTGCCGACAGTCAAACGCAGCACCTTACCATGCCTCACGGCGGGTTCAGCGTGCAGTGCGGATGGAACACATAGGTGCACGATATATCCCTGCTCAAGGTTTTTCAACGCCAACGCATGCTGCGGCTAGAACTGTGGGGTTGCGTTCTCCTGCGCAACCAATGCGTTGGTTGTGCGCTGCACTGCAACTTCAACACTCCCGCTACCTCCTGCGCCCGGTCACACGTCATGTACCATCACTTTTTGTAGTTTTTGGTGTTGTGCATTTCGATGTCCCATGCGCACCATTCGGATGGTCCATGGCTTGCGTGTGCACATAGCCCACTTGTTGCGCATGGAAAAATGCTCTCCGTGCACCCTAAGCATGCATCCGCTTTTTCGTTTGCTCAGCAGGTGAGGGCTGTTGCAGTTGCCTTTGTTGTTCAGCTGCAGTGGTCCGCTCTGTTATGGGTTCGTCTTTTTGAGAGGTTTCAAGTGAGCATCGCCCTCACACATTTTGCGTGCTGATTCTAGGGCTCTTGCGGTGGTTTTGCCTTGCTGATCCAAGCACACCCACATGGGTGCAGCTGTGAGTGCCCGCTGGTCACGCAGCATGCTGGGAAGGCAGCCCTCCGTGTTTGGTATGTTGCATGCGGAGTGAACGAATAAGCTGCACATCAGTGTGTGCAGGTGGGAGTGCACGCATTAGCGTGAGTTGGGTCGAAAGATCCCGCCATCATGCTATAGTGGGCATCCATCCTGATGGTATTTTCCAAGAATGCCAAAGAAGCAGTGCTGAGTCTGATGCCGGTATTCAAGCGTGTGTATGTGCATGCCACTACCTAAAGGCCCTTGCTGCGGCTGCAGTGCCCTGATACGCTATTTTCATGCTACGGGGTTGCTGCCTCACGTGGCTGCCTACATTGCCCCTGATTTGGTTGGGACCCGCCTGTACGTTGCCTGAGGCTGCGTGAGAATTGCAGTTGCTGTGGTCGTGTGCTGCTGCGGGGACTTTGCTGCGCTCTGCAATACCGGAATGCCCTGTTGAGCAAAGCGATTTAAGTTAGCCATTGAGCATTTGAATTGTTGCAGCAACATAACTGCCCTCAATTGCTTGCGCTGGTTTTCTGCAGTGTTCACCGTCCTATGCCATCCGTGCGCACAAGCCCTCTCTGTACAACACCATTTAGCTGGAGTACTGTGGCACGTGCTGTGGCACTGATGAAAACCTCCCTCCCCAAGTACCTTGCCAAGCACCTTGCTTGAGTATGACAGGCTGCCTTTTGGAACCTTGTGTTCAGCAGCTGGTGCAAACCAGGCATGGCGGTCGTTGGTGGTTGTGGCCAAGATGCATGTTGTGCAGCCAGCCTGAAAGGCGATGTAACAATCGTGTGTACTTATTTGCCAGTCGGTCACGAGCACCGCGGTGTGTCACGAGGTCTTGTTTCCAATCCAGCCTGAGTTCAGGAGGCAGCTAACATAATCACACCGAAATGCACGCATGGCGTTGCCAAGGTGGACAGCGAAATAACGACAATGTGAATGTGAAGGTGGTACGCATGGCGTTGCGAGCACTAGAACAGGAAAGAGTGGCAAGGGATATGGCAAAACCGCAGAATGAAGCAAGATAGTGTCAGGAAGAGTGATGAGCATCACGTCGGGGTGTGGGAGTTCTGATGAATACCGTACCGGCTGGCAATACACGCAAGTCATACAGGGACAAATAAATGATAGGTCAATCGGGTCTCATGGCAGGGCATGCAAGGCGTATGGACGTCAAGCGCACGAGATGCAAAAAGGCTGCATGCTACGTGCGGGCTTTGGAATGAACGCAATCGGCTGTGCGCGAAATTGCACACAACACTTGGTGGCGCGCAAGCTATCACTCGTCGTCGCCGCCTGCATCCTCCTCCGCCTCCTCCGCTTCTTCCGCCTCCTCTGCTTCATCACCCTCAGCCTCCCCCTCCGCCTCTGCCTCTGCTTCCGCCTCGGGCTCGGGCTCAGCAGCCTCCTCAGCGTCGCCTGCATCGCCCTCATCTGCAGCAGCCTCTGCTGCGGCCTCGTCGTCAGCAGGCGCGTCTGCCTCTGCCTCCGCCTCCGCCTCTTCCTGCTCCCCAGCAGCGGCCTCCTCATTAGCATCCTCGGCCGGAGCATCAGCCTCGCCCTCAGGTGCCGCCGCCTCCTCCTCCGACGCTGCCGGCGCCTGCGCCTCCTCAGCGTCTGCCTCCGCCGCTTCTTGTTGCTCCGCCTGCTCCGGCTCGTCAGCGGCAGCCTCAGCCTCGGCCTCTGCATCGCCCTCGGGAGTTGCCGCCTCAGGCGCCTCCGCCTCGGCATCCGCCGGCTCGGCAGCTTCTTGCTCAGCAGCGGCTTCCGGCGCCTCCTCGGCCTGCGGCCCCGCCTGCTCTGCATCCGCGGGCGCCGCAGCAGCATCAAGCTCGGCGGCCTCGGCGGCCTCGGCCTCAGCTGGCTCAGCTGGCTCGGCTGCCACATCATCCTTGCCAGCAGCGGCCTCGGCCTCTGCGCCGTCCTCAGCAGGCGCGTCAGGCTCAGCCTCAGCAGCGGCGTCGTCCTCAGCTCCGTCGGCGCCCGCAACGCCTTCCTCACCAGCCTCTGGTTCAGCCTCCGCCTCAAGCTCTGCAGGATCCGCCTCAGGCTCAGCCTCGGCTTCAGCATCAGCATCAGCAGCCTCAGGCTCCGCCTCAGCTGGCTCAGCCTCAGCCTCAGGCTCAGCATCTTCTGCCGCTGCGTCAGGCTGGGCATCCTCCGCCTGCTCTGGCTGCTCCTCCTGCTCCTCGTCCGCACCAGCAGCAGACGGTGAGTCCATTTGCGGCGTGTCATCGTCCTCAGGTTTGACGCCGCCAGTCTTCACGGACAAGTTCACGCTCAGCGCGCTCTTGGACGCTGCCTTGCCCGCTGCTGCTTTAGATGTTGCAGCTGGCTTCGTGTCTGCCTTACCGTTGTTCTTGGGCGCGGCCACGGCCCCTGCTGCTTTGGGTGCTGCGGCTGGCTTAGCGTCGGCCTTGCTGTTGCCCTTGGGTGCGGCCGCTTTGGACGCGGCCACGGCCGCAGCTGCCTTGCTTTGCCTGGGCTGCGCCGTCCCGGCCGCGGGCTTGCTCATGCTGTTGGCCTTGGAGGGTAGCGACCCCTGATCGGCTGCGGCCGCTGCGGGTGCCTCCCTGGCTGCCGCATGGTGCGCGCCGCCACCGAGCTTGGACAGCGCGCGACTAGGCTTCCCTTTAGCGGCAGCAGCAGCGGGGGCTGTGTCGTCACACACCGTGACCACAGAGTATACCTCCGCCGTGCTGCCAATGACGGCGCCGTGCTGCAGCTCCGGCGGCGGCACGTTGACCGGCGTGCCCTCGTCGCTGAACACAAACGGCGACGACGCGCGTTCCACGAGCGCTGCCTTGAGGTGGCCGGGGCCGCCCGGATGCAAGCCCGAGCCGCTGCCGGGGCCGGCCTTGCTGCGGGTCGAGTACAGCACTACCCCCTGCACGCGGGGCTTGTCCTTGTAGCTGCGCTCCTGCGCCGCGGACAGAGAACGCGCCTTGGCGCCGCCTCCTGGCGTGCCGGCCTCGTTGTCTGACGCGTAGGCGCTGCCACTGGCCGCGCCGGGCTCCTCCAAGACGAAGCCGTCGGCGCCGGCGGAGGGGCGGCGGCGCGGCGGAGAGTGCGCGGGGGAGCGCACGCCGGGGCCAAAGGGCTCCGGGCCGTTGGTGCGGGGTGGGGAGGGCGAGTCGCGCTGCGAGCGCTTGATGTGGACCTCACCGCTGATGATCTGGTGCGGCCGCACCAGCTTGTTGCGCGCCTCCTCCTCATACTTCTGCTTCTTCTCAGCCTCCATTGCAGCCTGTCGCCCCGCAATCAATTGGCGTGCATGCACTTTTACGATCAGTTGGCACGCCAAATTGTGGTTCACATGCATGCATGACTGGTGCACACCTGCTGCAATTGGCAAAGCACGCCTGACTTGCCTTTGCGTGCATGGATCTCAGGATCTGCCAGTTGTACCGATGGATGCTGTCATGTATCAGCACATGCAATTGCTTTGCTGTTGGCTCCCCACCAGCACAGCAAGCACAATCAACAGCGAAAACATTCATCAGGGCAGATCTCTGTCAGCTCACCCGGTGCCGCTCATACTCCTCCTGCAGCTTCTCGTACAGCGGCTTGTCGGCCCTGAACTTGGCCATGTTGGCGCGCGCCGCCTCCTCGGCCTTCACGCGCTCCTCCGCCAGCTTGGCGCTGATCTCGTGCTGGCGCTGGATGCGCTCGCGTATGGCGGCGCGCCGCGCGTCCAGCCGCGACTGCTCCTCCTCGCGACGCTTCTGGTCCTGTGGGAGCGGGGGGCAGTGGCAGCGCAGCACGCGGGTTGACGCGATGGCACGCAATGCGTGAATGCGAGCATGCAAGCATGAGTGTTGTGTAGCATGCATGTCCGTGCGTATGCATGGGTGGGGCGGGGGAGGGTATAGATTTAGGTGAGTGCGCACCATCACTGCACATTAGGCGCCATGCGAACAACAAAACCACTGTCCAACAAAACCGCTGCTGCCAGGTATGTTCTGTATGCCATCGTAACACCCGTGCGTCCTGTGTTTGCCATGCGCAACCAGCCGCATGCCCGCACGCTGATGCACCCTGGAGGGCCTCTCCCTGCCGGGCACGACAGCGATCAAACGCGTGGACGCGTCAAACGCGACGGACGCGTCGTCCCCCACCAGACTCTCAGTGGTTTGATCGCACCAGCAGCAGCAGCAGCAGCCCCAGCCCGCACTCACCGTGAGCGCCTTGCGCTCGGCCTCCTGCCGCGCCTTAGCCTCCTCCTTGCTGCGCTTGTCACGCGCCCAGGCCGCGCGCTTCTTGCGCTCGTCCTCGCTGGGGCCGCTCAGCTGGACGTCCTTCTTGCGCTGCGGGGAGTCGCGGCTGTAGAAGTTCCAGCCGCCGCCCTCGCGGGCCTCCCCGTTGCGGCCCGGGCTGCGCCCGCGCTCGCCGCCAGAGTCGCTGTTGTGCGCGCTGAGCTCACGGTAGCTGTTGGCGCCGCTGCCGGGGTGGTGGCGGTTGTGCGCGGAGCTGGTCGGGGAGGCGTGCGGGATGCTGCTGCCGCGTGCGGCCGGCCCGGGCGAGGGCTTGCGCGCCGACCCTGGGCTCGGCTTGGGGATGCCGCCGGCTGGCGATCCGCCTGGCGCCTTACTGGACACGCTACCGGGCTTGGAGGCTATGCTAGGAAGGTGCGCAGCGGCCTCGTCCGCAGCTGGCGAGGGCTCAGAGGCGGCAGCGAGGTCGGAGGCACGGGTCGCTTTGCTCGCAGAAGTTTGCCTGGCGAGCTGCTGCTGCGGCGTGACAGGTTTGGAGGAGGCAGGCGCAGGCGTGGTGTTTGCTGCGACCTTAGTGGGCGTCAGAGGCTTCGCTCCATCATGCGAGAGCTTCTTCTTGGCAATAACTGCCTGCGTGGTGAGAGGCGCGCACAGGGCAGGCGAGGCAGCGTGTTGTTGAGGCTCTGAGGTCGAGCGATTCATTCGTTGATAACCACCCGCTGGCCCCCCCGCCCCCCATTGCTATGCATGTGTGTTGTGTCAAATGCATACAGTGCGTGAAGTATTGTGATGCACATTCGTGCATGATGTGGGCAAGATGCAGGCTGCAAACGAGAGGTGTGCCTGGCGTCATGTGTGTCTGGTTGCAGCTACCCGTGTTACAACTGGCCATGCAGCTGGAGTATTCGTACATAGCATGTGGCTTGCGCGCGCTACGCACCATGCTCCAGACACGCGGCACTGCCCCCTAAAGCCGCTCACTAAACACTACCAAAGCATGGGCACTGGTACACACAGCGATACACCCCTGAACCACAGTCATGCTGTTGTGCACACGCACCTGCATAGGTAGCCCTGCTCCGTTTGCTGACGGTCTGCTTATTGACGGCTGGCGTGAGCCAACAGCGGGCGCAGGCGCGGCAACCGCTGCAGCTGGGGGTGGCCTGGCTGGCAGGTCTTCGCGCGTCACCTCAGCGCCTGCGTCCGTCTGGTAGCTGGGCAGCTGCTCGTGTGTTACGTCTGCGGGCTCCAGGTCGTCCTCATACTCGTCATCGGCGTTATCCGCAGGTGCTCCAGCGCCTGGGCTCTCGAGGATAACCGCGCTGGCCTCGTTCGTTGGCGGGACCTCCACCTCCGCCATCCCCACGCGTTCCCTTATGCAGCGGCAGCACACCTGGGGTGTGTGGGCCCTCGGACGCCTGCGTGAGTAGCAAAGATTCTGTGTGTCTTTTAGGCGAGTGCAGGAGTCCCTGCTCTCGCACACGGTGTTGACCCGGCTCATTGTGTGGTCGAGGTTGGCATGCGACGTTTAGCATGCGTGCGCAAGTCATAAGAATGTGCTAGCTCCAATTTACACTGCATGCCATTCCTGATGTATTGTGAGTTCGCAACACCTGCTGAACATTGCCGGCGCTGGTGTTTTCACGGTTTGAGAGCGTGGACGCAACGTCCACATGGCCCTATCTAGCAACCTGACCTCAGCCTGTTGCACCCATACAACAGAGGCATATGTCTCTACTGCAACTCTCTCGAGCTATGTAGAAAACTACCCAAGCCCTAAGTCCGTTCATCCGCCCGCGGTCCTCCCCTTCCTTTGTAGCAACCCGATTCCCGTGCACAAGGGGAATACTCACTGGCGAAAGGTAAAGCGTCCTCAATATGGGTCGCAGCACGAACGCCTCAATAGGGGTCGCGTCCGCAGTCCTTGTTATTTCTTTCTGTTCCTGGCTTGTGTGTATCTGACAGTGAGCGCTGCGCAACAATGCTTGGTAGTGGTTACGAACTGTGTATCACGAAGTCACGATGCGCGAAAATGGTGTGGAGAATGGGGATGCAGTCCGCCCGTTCGCGGGTCTTGCGCTGAGACAACCTTGTTCCTCGAAGGACTTTCGAAAAATCTGAAGTGTGAAGGGATGGTTCTTATGAAAAAGGGGGAACCTTAATTGCTTTCTTACCGAGTTGTGCATCAGCCAGGTGGAATGAAGTATCATACCCACTAGTCACATGCAGTTGACAGAGCCACGGTATAACCAGGTGTTGATGGCAGAGGAGTGGCGGAGCCAACCGCCTCAGCATGCTGCTAGGGTTCAAAACGCAAAAGGCGTTTATGTTCAAAACCGTCACAGCATCCACATGTATGTTAGCCATATCCAAGCTTGCAGTGGTACCGTGCGAGTCCCCACAAGCTTTGAAACCAGCCGGATGTCCTTGGGGAATCGTGCGCCTGTTCGCTAGCGCTAACAAGCCTGCAGCATGTATTTAGTGAACTTACAGATCACAAAACCTTGCAAAGCTCACCCACACTCTCCACACCAAGTCTTGCTTGCTTCCTCCTAACCCTCCCTTCAAACAGTTGGGAGAGGATTCATAGCGAAATTCCGCTTGAAGGCAAGTTCGCCTCGCAGTCGAAGCATGAAAGTATCTTGTGGTTTGCGCCTAACTGGGCGCATATCTCTAAGCGTTCGGTGCTTCGGGCTACACTCGACTTGCTGCGCGAACCGGCGCAGCCTCGAATCGGCGTTGTGCCCATACGGCTTTTGGGCGCGTTGAGAAAGTTGGGCACCTTGCGAATGGACCTCAACTCCACGCGTTCTAGGGACCAGCAACTGCGGCGTATCCCGACTGGCGGAGGAGTGCTGGTGGCAGCGAAGTTTCCATAACATGAGGCCTGGGCACGAGGCACCTACCCTGGGTGCACAACCAACAAGGCTCTAGAAGAATGAGCTCCAGGATAAAGTCTCTTCTGTGCTGCTTCTCACCTGGCGCAGCTCTTGACGCTGCTGCCGCTGGCAATGGCGCGGAAGCAAACACGGACGGAGGTACAGCTGCTGGTACCACGTGCGCTGCCACACTCCTGCCTGTGGCCAGCCTCCAGGTGGACACAGCAGAAGCGTTTGCTCCATGTCCCCTATCCCAGGCTCCACAGCATGCAGGTTCGAGCTGCAGAGCAGGTCAAGCAGCGAGAGCCACTGGCGTTGGCGCACTTGCTGCAAACACCACGGCAGACTGGCTCACTGAGTCGACGTCTAATATGGCTCCAGCTGTCAGTTTTGCAGAATCACCTTCGCAGCTGCCACACCTAAACAGACAGCTCGGTGAGCATGGTAATCAGACCTTGGATACCAGCATGAGGGGAGAGCATCGCACGCAAAGCCTGTTATGCACGATGGGCGACCAGCCAGGCAGCTGGCTGTTGTCAGTGGACGGAAGCGCAGCTGGTTTGCAGACAGCAGAGGGCGCTTATGCGTGCACAGCAGCAGCAGGCGATGCGTCGGGCCGACGTTGCATGCCGCAAGCTAGCCCAGGTAGACTTGCGCAGTTGTTACTTGTACCCCAGGCTGTGCGCAAGTGTGAAGTGCCTTGCTTTCACTCACTGTATGGTGTATTTTAAGGATACAGCCACTTTGTCACACGCTATTTAAGTGTGCCGTCCGTTGCTGCTGCAGACGGGTCTGCGACAGGCGGTAGTGGACAAATACAAGGAGTAAGACCTGACCTGGACACCCATGTCATGCGCTGGCATTCCAAGGGCTGTGCAAGCCTACCCCGCTCACCCTCAAGACGTGGGCGAAGCCTGGACTATCCTTCTCTGGTGCGTTGTTGCAGGCAGGCAGCGACATTCACTCTGAAATTGCCTGCCACACCTGCACCTCTACACACTTGCTTAGGGGCCTAACTGCATACGTGCTGATGCTTTTGTGCCCTGCAGACGTCCGCATTCAATCTCGTGCCCGATGCTGCTGACATGGACTTTGCCAGCTTGCTCAACCGGCAATTGAGCCGCGGAAGCTTGCACGCGATGTCCCGCTCGTTCTCACAGGCAGCCTCCAATCTCAGTGGTGCACAGCCACACTGCTCACTTCAGCCAGCACAAAACTCAAACACACTGCTGCGTGATGCTGCTTTGGTTGGTGGCTGGCGGGTGGCAGCCACGCCAGCCACCACCCAAGCCAGCTGTGTGATGCTCTCGGAGCCCTTCCCGATGCATGCAGTCGTGTCTGTAGACAGCGGCAGCCATGCTCGGACCGCATGCAGTAGCCTGACCTGCCTCCCACCCGCGTGGCCTGCTGCTACCAGCAGCGGTAGTGCTGCTCGTAGCCCAGCGCAAGCCCGACCGGCCAGCGCGCACCACCCGGCACCACAGGTGTGGCCCTGCGTGCCCTACACCGTTGCAACCAGCAAGGCAGCCGCTGCGCAGAACGCGCACGAATTCGACTCAGGGCAGCTGCACACTAGCAGCGTTGATTCGACCCCACGCCCTACCGTTGGGTCAGCAGGCGCGGCTGATCGCAGCCGACCGGATTGCGTTCGGCGCTTGGCCGAGATGGACGCCATTAGCAGCAGCGCTGTGGCCTGCAAACCGGACCACACGCAAGCCATGTCCAGCAGCAGCCCTGCAGCCGTCGCACCTGCTGGCAGCGGCATGCCCCCCCGGGGCAGCATGGCCAACTCTGGCGTGCTGCCGCTCCCGGCGGGCGCGCGCCCATTCAGCCCCGGCAGCGCGATGCGGCGGCAGCGGAGCGGCTGGCATGACTTAGGAGGAGTCCAGCGGCGGCACAGCGGGCTGGTGGGGGAGCTGACGCCCTCCATGGCTCAAGAGGAAGGCTGGGCGTCGGGCCATCACAGGAGTGGTACACCAGGTACTGTACTGCCCTGTATATGCGGGTGTGCAGGCGCCACAGTTAGTGTCCTGATGCCAGGGCACTCATGCGGTGCTGCTGGCACATCAGCACCTGCGTAAGCCATACGAGGCTGTCCATGTTTGGCGTGCGGGCTACGGCATGTGGGCTGGTATCTCGGCGAGCAAGTGCTTGTGTAAAATGCACACGAGGTGTGAGAATCCTCAGCACGAAACGACTGCAGATGTAACGTGACTGCAGGCGTGCCCACCGACCCCTGCCATCACCATACATGTGCATGTCACACATGTGACATGTCTGCCAACTCCCCACTGCCTGCCTGATGCCCATTTGTTTGTGCACAGATGACACCGGCTCGTTTGAGGAGCATCTGGCATCCGCTGGTGGGTCCTCCTGGACTGGCAGGTTTGCCTCAGTCGCCGCCGTGTGCACGCCTTCCTCGCCGGCGCAGCAGCGACTCGTGCACCTCGCGTTCACGACCTCGGGCAACGCCCAGCAGTGCGGCAGCAGCGTCGGTCAGACCTTTTCGGGCCCCAACTCAAGCATCGACATCGTGGCCGCGTGTGGGCCGTACGGCACGCACGCGGAGCCGACGCCCTTGGTGCACCCACCTCTGCGCCAGGGCAGCAGCCGCTTGTCGCTGCAGCTGCACCACACGCCTCAGCTTCCCTCTTGCCCGGAAGACTCGCTCGGGCTGACGCCCGAGCAGGCGCTGATAGCAGCTCGGCCGGACGACGCTCAGGAGCAGTGCGCAGCGCAGCGGCAGGGGCGGCAGCAGGAGCTGCTACCGATGCCGCTGCACCAGCACCCACAACGCTGCGAGGAGAAGCAGGAGCGCCGGGCCGCTGGTTGTCATGCGTCTGCCGCGAGCCCAGCCGACCTCCCCGCAGGCCATCACGCAGAAGCGCACTCAGCACGCGAGGCGGGCGCGCCATCCGGCACGTTTCTGCACGTGCTGCCTGGCCGGCTGGTGGCTGGCATCAGCGGCGGCGCCGGCGTCAGCCAGCGGCCCGCTTCCCTGGGCGTGCTTCCCCTCAGCGCGCCGACATCCAGCATGATGTGTAGCATGGAGATCGCGGTCAGCACCGCCAGCGCGGCAGCCAGTGGCGGGAGTAGCGCCGGGCAAGACGTCTGCGGCCGACCGATTGGGAACGTAAGCGAAAAACACGAGGGCCAGCACCAAACACCCATCACCAAGCCTGCTCAATTGCTGACTTGCTATGCAGTTGGCGCACTCAACTGCGATCGCCAGTGGCCGCTCGCATGCAGGCACACGCCATGGGTGCAGCCCGCATGACGCCTGCTGCCTGTAGCCGTAAACGCGTGTTGGTCCGGCCGCGCAATTCAGCTGGCACTGTATCCACACTCTCACATGCAAGGCTGAGTTGCTCACACACCTGCGGCGCGCATGGGCATTGGGAGCGGTCTCGAACTCTCAATCGCACCGACTCCAGCTGACAGTGCGCTGCTGTGGTGCGCGCTTGCCGGCTTGCGTTGCAGGCCGTTGACCTTTACAAGGAGCTGTTGCTGGATGAGAGCTGCGGGCGTGCCCGCCTCGAGGCGGCCGTGCTGTCGGATCCGCTCCGGCTGCTGTCGGGCCTCAACGGAATAAAGTACCTTAGCAAGGGCGCGTTTGGCGCTGTGTACTTGGGTGAGAGAGCAACCCCACGTGTCTTGATCACGCATTCACGAATGGCATGCTATTGCTGTAATGGGCTTGTAGGTGATCCTCTTTCAGGGTGGGCAGTGCCTTCCGCTAGCAGCTGGGCTAGCACACGAGCGTTGTTGGTTATCGTGCTTGTCGCTGGTTTGCCGCCGGGCCGTCGGGCACGGCTCCAGGAGAGTGCGCCTCGGGTGATGCGTGTGTGATGGAGCAAGCGCGTTCTGCATGCGTCTGCGCAGTCACATAGCGTCGTCGTGCTTGCAAGGTGCATTTTGTGTAAGATGCATGGCGTATGTCAGCATTCGAGGTCGGGCCCCACCGTCCCTTACCCAGTGCGCACACGTTACCTTACTACTGGCGCTTACCAATGTTTTTTGTTTGTTGCAGCAATATGGCACGGCCAACGTGTGGCGGTCAAGTTTGTTCCCAGCGCCAGCCTGGAGGCAAACAGCAGGGCGGTGCGCGAGGCGCTGCTTTCGCGACAGCTGGAGCACCCCAACTGCGTGGCAACTTACCTGACGCGAGTGGCGTTCCTGGACGCCCCGGCCCCCCGCGCGCTGCGTGGCCGCGCCGCCGGCAGTGCTGCCGGAGCCGTGAACTCGGCCGGCAGCGGCACCGGGCCCGGCATCACCCGCGTGCCCCGGCGTGGCGTGCGGCGCAGCCACACCTGCCAGTTCCTGGGGTGAGCCTACGTGGTCGTTGCATGCATGCTGCTTGCTGTTTGTGGTCCTGCTTGTGCTTTGTGGTTGGTTTCGAGCATCCTGTCGGTTGGCTTCAGCCCGTTTTCTCGTTTCTTATCTGTTGATGTGATTATGCTGACGCTGTGGCGCTGCAGCATTGCATGCTTCCTGCAAACTGTGGTCATGGTCTCCATGGCTGTACTTCCTGCCTCCCTGGCCCTTGCATCTCACCTGACAGGCCGAACCCGCCTCCCGTCCGTGGATGGGAGCCCAACACCCTGCACGACGCCATGCTGCCTTTCGCGGTCGGCCCCGGCTACGGCCCCGCTGTGACTGCATCAAGCGGCTCCTGCCACCAGGGTCACGGCAACAGCGGAAGCGTGGGCCACGGCTCCAGCTGCCGGATCAGCGGCAGCATGATGTCTGAGGCGATGGCATCGTCCACGACGATCGGTGCGTTCCCGCCATGGGGCGGCACCGGCAACAGCGGCATGCGGCGCATGAGCTCCTTGGGCCCCATGGCGAGCACCAGCACCAGCAGCGGTGCACACCTGTACCAGTACCAGCTCGCTACGCAGTGGCCCAGCACTTCCACGGCCGCCCCAGGCTGCACCAGCGCCTCCATGGAATATCCGATTGCAGGCAGCGCGAGCGCTGCCGCCGCCGCAGGAGCCGCCGCACGCCACAAAGCGCTCTCTGGCGCCGCATCCGGCGGCGGGAAGCTGTCCACGGCGTCAACACCGCAGGGCCTGCCCTGGGGCCGCAGCGCAGGCGGTTCGACCCCGTTGGCACCGATGCGGAAGGTTCCAAGCCTGGGCCATGACCTCGTGCACTATGGAAGCTGCGCCGGCGGTCGTACCGCAGGTTGGGGATCTGCCGCGGCGGGCGCGGACATCACTGCAAGCGGTGGGCTGGACGCGCCAAGGGTGCTGGAGGGCGCTCCACCGCTGTCCGTGCCTCTTCCGCAGGGCAGCGCTAACCTCCTCAACCGCTCCGCATCGGCTGTCACCGACTGCACAAGCGTGCGTGCGCTGCAGTGCGGGGGAGCCGCAGCAGCAGCCATTTTCGGTCTCAACTCGTTGGTCGGTCGGCAGCGGTCGCCCCCACCCTACGCTTACCCATCGTACCCAGCCGCCCCACGATCAGGCACACCATCAAACCGGTCGTCCATTGATATGGACCCCCTGCATCAGATTCAGTACCAGCAGATCCAGGCGTGCTCAGGCGTAGGGACCCAGGGAGGAGGCGTCTTCGGGCCCCAAAGCCTTCAGACGCTAACGTCCCGGGCGTCGACGAGCATCGGCGAGACGTCTCAGGCGCTGCTGTCCGCGTTTGTGCACACGGTCGGCAGCCCCAACAGCTCTGCAAGCACGGTGAGGCAGAGCATGTCGTCCCACCGATCGACTTCGTCCAGGCCATGCGCCGAGATGCAATGCAGCCCGATGGCATACCGCGCGGGCCCCACAGGGTCGGCTGGTTCAAGCTGGGCAGGCTGCGCTGCGCCTGACAGCGATGGCCACGCCACGGCGCGTTCTTGGCAAGACGGAGCTGCGCAGCAGCAGCAGCAGCAGCAGCCGTATGCAGCTTTGGTGCGAGTAATAGAGCCGCTGCCGCAGGCAACTACGCCTCGTGTGTCATCTGAGGGCATGACGGGGCTGAACCCGGCAGCAGCTCCATCATGCGGAGCGCTCATGCCTGACCTGCAACCACGCGGGCAGACGTGCAATGGATCGGAGCGAACCTTTGTACTAGAACCTGCTGCCACCGCTGCCTGTGCAATGCCCTGGGGCCCGGACACCCTTCACCCAGCTGCAGCGACTGCGGAGGCAGCCGAAAGCCCGGCTACGCAGGCAGACGATCCAGGCTTGTGGGTGGCAGAGGCACCGATGGTGGCAGAGGCTCCGCCAGGCTCAAGCCTCGTGCCTGATACGGGCGTATTCCATGGCGGGCGGCCCTATAGAAATGCGGACAGCGGCAGCGTCGGTGACGTCGCATCGGCACTCGGGGTGTCGCCGGGAGCTGCGGGCTGTGCAGGCGGCGCAGAGGCCTCTGTCCTCTCTAGCCGCCACAACGCAACCGCGGCAGAGGGCCACGCCCCAGCAATAAAGCCACTGCTGCCAAACCCGGACCAGGCGCACCAGGCAACGGATGAGGCATCGAACCAGGCGGCAGTTGCACCAGCACCACGCGTAGGCAGCATACGCTCGGCCGTGTCGGTGTTGCTCTCGGGTGCGCCACGGAAGCACTCCACGGACACGGTCGTCGGCAGCAGCTGCAGCAGCAGCACGCGCACGCCGCCGTCTGCGCTGATGCTGCCTGCCTGCGGCCCCGCCCCCGCGGCCTCGCTGCACGCCGTGATCGAGGGCGCATCATTCGCGCGCTGCACTTCAGGCACCGACTCGAACCCCTTTGCGCGCGTCTCCAGCGTCATGCACAGCCCCCACACCAGCGGCGCCGCCGCGGCAATCGTGCCCGGCAAGGTCAGCGGTGGCGTGCATTCCACCAGCCAGCAGCACCTCAACAGCCTCCACGACTGGGTGGTGCCTGGTACGCTGTCACAGTCTCAGGTGGGGGCCCAGCGGGGCTACTCGGCGATCCAGCAGCAGCTGCTGCGCTCTGGCCCGGCCTCCAACAGCGGAGGCACGGTGAGCGCGTGGCTGGCCAGCCCTGGCCGTCACGGGGACGCCAGCAGCCCATCAGCGTGGCCGTCGGCGCCACACGGTGCGGCAAGCTGCACGGTACAGGGCCAGCAGCGGCCGTCCCACTGGCCGGGCGGGCTACCCTCGCACAGCAGCGGCAGCAGCGGGCTGAAGCTGGACCTCGACGTTCCGCGAAGCGCCTCAACTGGAGGTGCCTCAGGCGGCGCCACTCAGCCGCTGCTGCCGAAGCAGGTCCTCAACAACCAGCTTGCCATGGTTCAATTAGGGCCCCCGGAGGTGCCCTCCCGCCCGGGGTCGCCCGTCCAGCAGGCAGGCAGCACTGCTGCTCATGACGCCGCAGGCGCTCTGTATGCCGAGGCTGGCAGCCCAGCAGCAGCGTCGCCCAGGCACACCTTGGACGGGGGGCTGGATGAAGCTGTCAAGCTTGCCGGCACTCCCTCAGCCCCTGTGCAAAGCAGTGCGGTTGAGGATCGCTCGGCCAGAGATGCCGTGCCGATGCGGGCATCGTTGACGGCCAATGTGCTGCCATGGTTCGGTGGGACACCGATCGCAGCACGGCAGGGAAGCTCGGAGGGGGCAGGCGCTGCCGACTTTCGCTGTGCGCCCGGCGGCGGGGAGGGGCGGGCGGGCAGCGGCGGTGTGGGTCAGAGCAGCACCGCTGCGGATCAGCTCTCGTGGGCCTCCCCGTTTTCAGTGCCGCATGTGCCGTTTAGCGGCAACCAACCTGCACTGCCATCCAGCCCACGGACGCTGGCGTTCCCCACAGTGCAGCAGATGGTCTGGGAACCGCTTGGCCTGCTGCAACCCCCGGTAAGGCCGTCGGCAGAGACAGTCAGGAGCGGCCTTGATGAGGACAATGCCGCACGCGTCGGGGATGGAAGCTTTGCAGAGCGGGGCCGACCGGCAGGTTCGCCCAGCAGCAGCACCTTGCTGTTAGCCAATGCCTCGCTTGGAGGCATGGGTGGGGAGGGTACAGACCCGCTGGCTTGCCTTTCTACTGCTGCAGCCACCGGCACAGCTGTGTCGTCCCCCGAAGCAGCCATGGTAGCATCGGTCGCAGGGGCCCCCGCAACGGCATTGCCTCCAGGCGCAGGTTTCTCGTTCGACCCTCCTTTGCAGCGGTCAGACACCAGGGCGTCCACGGACGTGCCGCGTGAAAGCGGGTCGGTCGCGTTTGCACCGGCTGTAGATGGCGGTCTGGGTGCTGCGAGCCCTCCCCTCGCAAGCCCTCAGCGCTACTGCCCCCCGCACCCGCAGCACCAGCAATCCCAGCCCTCGTACCGTGCCTCCACCTGCCAAGCTGCCCAGCCTGCGCATGATGCTACGGGCCATGCTGGCCACTCGCCGGCAGGCTCCATGCGCCCCCGGGAGCGCATATCTGCTTCATGCGTGATGATGCCGTTGCAGTGGCAGTCGCGCATGCTGGGAGGCTCGTCGTCTGCCAACTGCCAGTCGTTGCAGATGCACAACCACCAGGGGCAGCTGGGACACGCCAGCTCGTTGCCCGCAGGCGCGTGCACAGCGCTCGGCGCCAGCGGTGCCGGCGGGGGTACAGCGCATGCTCAGCCGCCGCTGTCGCAGCAGCAACAGCAGCATGCGGCTGCTGAGAGGGACGGCTCGCAGTACAGCCATGCGCGTGCGGCTGCGTCGCTCAACGAGATCTGCGGTACCATCTGTGCTTCACCCGGGCAGTACATCATTGCGGTGGTGATGGGTGAGTTGAACAGCAGGCCGGCGTAATGCAGTGTTCGCGTGCAAGCTGGCGGTCTGCTGCTTAGACACACACTCTCTTTGACTGCGCACAACCTTGGGATATACCACCCTGCACACAAAGGCACAAACTATAACGCGTCGAGCCACAACGGCCATGTACATCGAGTGCGAGGATGTGAGCGCTCCCAACAGCGCTTGCGCAATAGCGCAGGCGCAGCGAGGGTAAAGCCCGCTCAGTGCTGTTCAAGGAGCCTTGCGCATTAGTCATTTAGTCATCAAGTTGCAATGTGCATTGCTGACAATGGGTTTGCGGCGTTGGCGTGCCTGCAGAGTTCTGCAACATGGGGACGCTGGATGCGTTCACGCGGAAGGACCCCTTTGACCCCACCCACCCACGCTCCGGCCCCGCCTCCACGCGCGCGTTGCTTAGCATCGCCAAGCAGGTGGCTGCGGGCATGGCCTACCTGCACGCCTGCGACCTCCTGCACGGAGGTGAGGGGCTTGATCGCGCATGTATACCGATGAGTCATGCATTGTGTGCGTGCCAAATTGGCCCTCGCTAGGGTGGCGTGCATCCCGCCTGCAGTGGTACTCCATCCCTCTGAGGTGACAGGCATGCAGCTTGATTGTACGCTGGTCGTGCCAGAGGCACAGGCTGCCCTCGGAGACCGGATCAGAGAGCCAGCAATGTGTGTGAACGCGGTCGCGTGTGGTACCAGGGGCGGGGAAGGTAGTGAAGGATAAGTCCAGGGTCCAATGGTATGTTCATATAGTCATATGCTTTTGGAGCTTTCACTCAATCACCATCGGACCTCGGACCTTGTGACCGAAGGGTGGCTTTGGAGTGGTTTCGGGATTTGCACCCTGCCCTAGCTGTTCTTTGTGCCCGCTGATGTGTGCGTGTGTGACTGCCTGTTGCTCAACAGACTTGAAGCCCGGCAACGTGCTGCTGCACAACGACCGTGAAAGCAAGAGCGTCGTGGCCAAGGTCGCCGACTTTGGCATGATGCAGCTGCTGGGTGCGACTGGCCGCACGTCCCTGCCGGGCATGCCAACGGCGGCTGCCAGCACGCAGACCGATTGCAGCGCCACGTCAGTGCCAGGCACCACGGCCAGCACACCGGCCAATGCCGTGGCCTCTGGTGCTGCTGGGGTCCCGGGCGCAGACGGCGACGTGCCAGAGATCAGCAGCAGTGGCGGCAGAGCGTCCTCGATGAAGGCAACGCAAGGCTGCCCGCCGCCGCCGCCGCCGCCTGCATCCGGGCCACGCAGCTCGTTGGAAATTGGCCAGGCGGAGGACATTGGCACCATTGCCTTCAGCGCCCCGGAGGCCCTGGCGGCTGCGGCATGCAAAGCCAGTGACGTGTGGTCGTTCGGTGAGTCACCAGTGGACCTGTTACGTGCTCATGCACATCAACACTGAGGTGCAGAGGCATGGGGTGCATGGGGCGTCGATTGTGCAATAATGGCCGCATCATGCCAGATGGCCTGCGGGGACAGTCTCCGTTCTTGCACCTCATAACTGCAACATCGTCATTGTCACCGCATGGTCCAGCATGCAGGTCCATGCCTTGCACCACTGCCCCCATGCCACATCTGGGCATTTGAGCACTCCAATCGTTGAGCCTGGAGCACGCACGCGATATTATCAAATGCACAAGTCGGGTCGTTGCAGTAGTTACAGTGAGCTTGCATTGGTCCTCACGTGTGTGTGTGGTTCGGCGTGTGTGTGTTCTCCTGCAGGCATTATGCTCTACCAAATGGCATCGGGCCAAAGACCGTATCAGGAGCTCACCAACGGTGAGTGGGCTGGCTTGGTAGCCGCGAATGCTGCAGTGTGTTTGTTTGCTTCGGCGGCCAGCCCTGCAAGCCAGAGTGACGCGTGTTGGCATGTGTTGTTTCCATCATTGCCAATGATATGGCGCGAGTCCTGCCTCAAGACTGTGTCGTGCTGCGTATCATACTTGTGTCGCCATGCATGATCGATTGATCATGCTCCTTCCTGCTCCTGTTTCTGCTCTTGCATTTGCGTGGTGGTGCTTTCAGGTCAAATCATGTTTGGCGTCATTCATCAAGGCCTCAAGCCGCAGTGGCCGGCTGGCAGGCACACACACCTGCAGGACTTATATGAGCAATGCACCATGTACGACCCCACACTGCGGCCTACGTTTCCCAAGGTAAGCACGCCAAGGGGCGCGCCTGGCTTCGTGCTTTTGGGGCTGGATGAGTGGCAAGTCCCCTTTGCTGGTGTGTGTGAGGGGCGGCCAAGGCATGGTGTCACCCGCAAGGACAAGGGAAGCGTGAACGAAGGCGGCAGTGGTGGCGCATCGTGTGTGAGGATGAAGTTTGTGTGGTGACGAGGGGGGGCTTTGCGCTGGGCAGTCCGAGAGCATTGCACGCCAACGTAACATTCGGAACGCCCATACAGGCACACGGCAAGTTGAACGCCTGCTCAGGGTGCTATTGATGCTGAGCAGGGACGGGTCAAATGCGTCCTTGCCTTTTGGCTCGCTGTGCTTGTGTTATGACCCTTGCGCTGGAATGCACATTCTGCTGTGTGCTATGCAGGTCCTGGAGATGTTGAAAGTGTTGGACGCGCGCGCAAAGGCAGCTGGCAGGAAAGATCGCTAGGTGCTACCCATTGCCGATGGAGAACGACAAAGCGCAAGCCCGTTGGAGGCTGCATCCACATTGGGGTTTCCCCTGGTCATCAAGATGTGGCTCTCTCAATGTTTATGCCGCCCTCAGCTGCAAGCCGACCATCCCTTGTTTGTGCATTACTGTACAGCTATTACCGCCGAAATCCATGCTTTGAATGCCACGCTCAGTGGCTCAGCCGTCTGTATGTTGGGCGCTCCCAGTGTTCCCTCCCCATTCCCCTCCATGCATGTGGTACTGTTCAAAGCGAATTTGGCATTATTGAACTGCAGACCCGACAAAATGCGTCCGGTATTACACTTGCCTGAACTGTACAGCAAGCAATGCTTATTACACACACCGTTCTGCAAGGCAGCGAGTGAAATCAAATTTATTTGAACAAGGAGTGGGCCTAAGTTGGCTGGTGCGCGTGCTGCGATAGGTGCGAGAGATCCACACACCATGGCTTACATGCATGGGTGGAGGTTACAGACTCGCATGTGACCGATTTAGGGTCGAGGGATAACTTTGGATCCAGACCCTGTGCTGCGCGCCTGTACTGTACGTGAAGCGCCTCCTTTCGGCGGCCTGGCGATCTAACAACACCAGTTCTAAGGTAGGATAGTCCAAATACAGCGCGTGCGATACAAACGCGGGGTTTTGGGGTTCGGGGATTAGAGCCGTCCGTGTCTATGGGCGAGGTTGCTTTGCTGAACGCGATGCGATGATGATTCCAGGGTTGCGGATCCGGGGCTAAGGGTCCAGAGTGCCAGTTCTGAGTCGATGACGACCGACGGCGTTTTCCTGCAGTACTGCCCTGTATGTTCATGCTGTCATGAGAGTATGAGACCAATTACATGCGCATCTGCACACGCGTGCGCCCGCATGCCCCCGGGGCTCTGACTGCACTGTCCGAGCAGCAGCCTTTCCTAAGGCCATGGTAACACACGCGTGCGCAATATCTATGGGCTGCAAAAGCAGCTTAGTTTTCCGCCCTCATCATGCACCAGTCGCCCTAGTGGTAGCGTACAGCTACACCGCTTGCCTTTGCGCGTTCCCAAGCGCAGTGCACCTGTCGCTGTCACCTCCACAGTACGGTATGATTGATCATTATGATCATTCGCCTAGCAAATAGGTGCGACCGCGGTCCCAACAAATGCATGCTTTCCCTTTTCTAGTCAGGAGCCGCTAGCTTTGTAGCTCTCCAATTTCCGTCCCTTTTTTGGCAAGCCCAAGGGTAGCGGATGCTGAGCCTCAGGCAGCTTCTCAAATCCCAAGTGCGAGCAATTGCGTTCCAGAGCCTGGCTAGCCTACGCATTTGCCAGCACCACCATGAAACGGTTGCACACATGCACACTTAGTGTGTCCTCTTTGCTTCCCCGCCACATTATCCATGTCCACGTCTGAACGCAAGTTTTTGCTCCAGGGAAAGCGCTCCCGTCGTTCATGTTTGTGGCCCCGTTATCTCATCCCTTCTCGGCCCTGCACTCAGCCCTCACACCCACATTCCCCATCACACTCACCTCACCCACCACTCAACCGCATGGGCAGACCCAGCCAGGCAAATAACGAGTTTAGGTGCGGCTTTGCTGCAGCCCGGAACCAATCGTGACAGCAGACGCGTGTGCGCTGATCTCCGATGCAGTATGGGACATGATGCGCATCGTTGTGCGGCTGCTTTGGTCAATAGCAGGGGGCGGTTTTACATAGTGTGATTTCTGTGCCGTGCGGCACCTTTTCCGGTCATGTGCAAGCTGTCACAGCACATTTGCGAGGGTGGATGATTTACAGTGGAGAATCTGCTGTCTGATGCTCTCTGTCACTCAAGCCTGCCTGCCTGCTGTTCTCTATCACTTTAGCCTGCCTTGCTCAATTCTACTAAGGGCCGTTCACAGCCCTTTTGCGTAGCATGGCTCCAAGCGCATTAGGAGCAGCCTCCGGGACTAGCCTGCAGGTGGTTTCGGGCATCGACTCAGCCGTGTGGCATCATCCTGCCGCTCTACGTTGCTGTGTTGACGCACCATGCACTTGCGCAGGACAATCATAAGGCAACGCTGTGCTTTTTGTAGGCAGAGCTGAATGCCCACCAGGCTATGTGAGCTGCTGCTCCTGCAACACTGTGCCGCGGATGCGCACGCTCGTGAAATATATAAATGACACTGGCCTGGCTTTGTTGTAAGCGTTCGGCACCGCCTGAAGTTGTGCAATGGCAGGCTCAATCACCACCACCACCACCAGGCACCTTGGGCCTGGGTGCAGCAGCAGCAGCGGCAGCGGCAGCGGCAGCGGCAGCAGCCGGCACACAGCTCACGCACGCAGCACCCGGCATGTTGTGCCACTGCAGCAAAAGCATGGCTGCAATGGCAGTTGCGCCCCTCCCCCGGCGCCCGCTCTGAGCGGCAGCATCCCTGCCAGCAGTTCAAACTCCCCCTCCAGCACTGCTGTCTGCCAGCTGCATGTCCCTCGCGTTCCACTGCAGTCCAGCCGCTCAGCTCGCCATGTTTTACCGACAGGCCTCCAGGCGTCACTTTCCAGCCGTGCACCACAGTGTCTGGCGGCTCGAGCCATGGTGCATCCAGCATGCCTTTATTTAATGGCACAAGCGAGCGCAATGACATCTCCTCACTCAAGCTTGGTGGCGGCGAGAGATCGGAAGCCTGGCTCACGTGTAATGGCATGCTTGAGCGTCTTGCCCACCCCTACGTTTTTGACATGATGCTGGCGGGTGGGCAGCTGGCATGGCGCTCGCATTACACACGGCGACTTCACAATGCAGCTGTATGCACGCATGCATCTTGCCTTGATGTAGCATTTCAAGCGTCTGCGATGATCGTGTCACCTGCGGTAATGTGTCGCAACGGAGCCGGTGAATGACATCCAGGTGGCCGACAGACATGCTGCAAATCAATTATGCATGTCAGCAGTGGTGCCCCCATCCACCAGCACCAGCGTGTATAACTTGTATAGGTGGCATGGATGTCGATGAAGCCGAGCACTAACCATCAATGCTCCCATGCAGTGCACAAGCGGTCCCAAAGCACCCCCAAGAACCAGCAGAGCGCTGATGTATGATGATGCACTCAGCAAGTATGGCCACCGCAGCCGACGGTCAAATTTATGAGCCCATATCTCCAACAGGTGACAACATTCAAAGCTGAACTGACAACCAGAACGAGCAGGCTGTAAATGCAATGCGTAGGGCACACAAAACAGCCACACCACAGTCGAGGCACCATCGTGCTGGTGCAGCTGAGTGCCTGTCCAGCCGCCCAGCCCACCAAGCACATGCATACCTCATGCGTCACAAGCGTTCAGCCTTGTGCTCATGCATCAATCCCAACGCACACAGTCCAGTGGCACTGAGCGGTGTGTCACATGGGTGCACCTTGGCCGTAGCCAAGCATGTGCGAAAGTGCTCGGTGGCTGCCGATACCAACAGCATTGCATGCCAGGTCAAGATATGTCGCTCTTGAATCGAGCCTGTCTGGCTTGCAAGAATTGTCTTGCGAGTGGTGGATCATGGTGCGGACCAATGCCGAGAACGCCAGGAAATCCTGCATTTCGAAGCCGCCATGCGGTGGGAAGCTTGGGGTGTCACAGCCTTGGCAACTTTGGTGTGTTCAACACTCATGAGCGAAGCCCTGCTCGCCTGAACTCGTTCTGCATACCTTATTGACACAGATTGCACCGCTGGTGTATTCTTTGCCTCAGTGTTCCTTCTTTGGCGGGCCGAAGCGCGTGGTTTCGGACAGGCCTGACAGGCAGGAGCGGTGTGCAGGGGCAGCATGAGCTTCTCTAACTACCTGAAGGTGGGTGTCGTGGCTGGGCATTGACCTGGGCCAACCCATCTTGCTGGTGCAGGCTGCTCGCCGCTGGTAGCTGACCGTCCGCCGCACCCACTGACGTTTGAACGGACGCGCTGCTCATCATGCTCATGCAGGCTATAAGCACTGTCTGTCATGGATGTGTCTGCGCGTGCTCAAAGAACCTGTGTCTGTATTGACTGGCAGATGTGCAAACGACAACGCTCCTTCTCACGCCCCGCTCTTCTACCCAAGTAGTGCTTGTGCTCTGCTTCCTGCTTGACTTGCAGAAAGGGATTGTAGCAGGCGCAGTGCTTGCTGGTGCTGGGTATGCGTTCTATAGGACTGCTGATGTGGATACACAGTTCCGCCTGGCATCGGCCAGTGGCCCGATTGTGAGGCTCTTCGATGCGGAGACTTCACATAACATAGGTCTCATGGCAGCAGCTTGGGGCCTGTTTCCCAAGGATCCCCGTCCTGATCCACCTTTGCTGTCGTCCACTGTGTGGGGACGCCACTTTGCAAACCCTCTTGGTGAGTACCGAATAACATCCCCACACACATAACCCTGTGTCTACCAGCGATACCATACATAAAGTTGCTCAAGACTTCTGTTGCATCCTGTTTGTGGCTTGGTTTGTGCGTGCACACATGCATGCTCAAGCTGCCAAGCCGTCAACGCACGTTGCCATTACTTTGACTCCTTGCTCAACCGATCACAGGTCTGGCGGCAGGTTTTGACAAGCATGCCGAGGTGGTGGAGGTCATGATGGGCCTTGGGTTTGGCTTTGTTGAAATTGGTAAGTTTGGTAGGAACCAATGCTGAAACCCGGTCTCGGTGCCCACACTGACGTTTCAACGCACCCTGCGAGAGACACGTTGTGTTCAGCAACCACGAACCCTTTTCAGGGTTGCCTGGTGTATGTTGTATAACCCACCTTGGTAACTCACAGGAAGTGCAAACCGAGCAGGAGCAGCGAGCAGAGAGGGTAGAGGCAATCCTGAAGGCCTAGTAGGTTGGTGCAGCGGCCCGTAATGAATCCTTCTCATGTTTGGGCCTGCCTTCCAACACAATATGCAGGGTCTGTAACACCAAAGCCGCAGCCAGGCAACCCCAAGCCCCGCGCTTTCCGCATCCCTGAACTTCAGTGAGTGCAACGCATCGCAAATATTCGCAATGCCATGGGCGATGGACCATTAGGAGACACCTTGTGGTTCCGGTCAGCCACAAGAGTGATAGGTGTGAGACTGCAGCAGAGCGGTGACATGCCCAGCAATCCACATGGTATGGTCCTGCAAGTCACCCCCAAGATGCGGCGGTCCTGCAAGGTCCTCCGCTGCACAGCAGCAGAAAGCATGCGGGTCCAACGCGCCCCATCCTGCCCACTGGCGGCAGCCTGACGTGCCAAAATAACTTGGGAGCACGCTGGCTTGGTACTGCTTGGGATGCAACTCGCTTGCACTCGGGTATTACGAGTGCATTTCTCATCACTAAACCGTAATGCATTGCTCAACGGAGCCCGTTTGCGCATGAGCTGGCTAGCGACTGATCTATGACGCCCGCCTTCCACCCCCCAACCCCCACACCCACCCACCCTCACCCTTGCACTGCGCACACCCTGCACCGCCCCTTGGCCGCTCTTTCTGACACCCTGCACCGCAGGGCCGCCGTCAACCGCTATGGCTTCAACTCTGTGGGTGCGGACGTCGTGCAGGACAACCTGGACTCCCTCATACGCAAGTCAAAGCAGGACCCCAGCGTAAAACCAGGCAAGGGACCGTGCAGCATGCGTAATGCATCATGTGATCATGTACGGGTGTGGCAGACTGGGAGCAGCCCTATTTTTGTGCCCAGTGCAGGATTGCAGGTCTATTTGTCATTCGGCCATGTAGTCATTTTACTCACGTGACTCATTCAGTCATGGCCAGGCAACACCCCATGTGCTCACCGCCGGGTGGTGAAGCGGCCTGGCGCGCACGGGGTTGTGCGGAAGACGAAAGAGTGTGGCAGCCTAGGGCACAGCTGATTGGACTCATGTGTTGCTGCGCGCCGACACGGGCACCGCGTTGAGCTGCTCTGTATGTATGGGTGTACGCGACGCAGGCGTGCTGGGCGTGAACCTGGGCAAGAATAAAAACAGCAAGGATGCAGGCCTGGACTACTCCATTGGTAAGCGAGTGGACGAGGGTCTAGGCTCGTACCGACACCGATACCGGTACGTTGGGTTGCAGATCAGGGTGGTTCATGGAACGCGCTGGTGCCTGATTGATCGGCTGAGGGCCATCCGTTGGAGGACGAATGCAGCAACCACTGATCCAGCCAGTACTGAAGTAGGGCTGATGCGTGCGATGTGCTACTACGTAAACAGCATGCAGATGGAGCCCTGCACGCGCCCGCACGTGCACTAGCATTCATCAGCTTGTATTGTATGTATGCACATATGCCTAGTTGCGGCTCCCATGCTTGATCCCATGCTGTGGATCGCTCTACAGCACGCAGCCGCCCCTGTAACTGCTACAGCCATGGCCGCATGAAGGAATTGTCATCTTGAGCACCTTCCCAGCACAATATCTGGGTATGCAGTAGGCATTACCGTATTGATTGTGCGAGGGCGTGCATGTATTCGTTTGCATCTGTTTGTCACTGCGGCTTGCCGTGGTGTTGACCTCATGCATCGTTGCTCATGCGTCGACGCGGCTTCAGGGCTGACCAAGCTGGGCCCGTATGCTGACTACCTAGTCATCAACATCTCGTCACCAAACACACCCGGTGAGGCGCAGCGCAGTGCGCAACCCAGCATTGAAGTCCGTTGCCACTGCCTGCCATTGCCGCAACCCATTCACCTCATCCATCATTTACTCATTTGCCGGCTGTCTGTCGGCTTGCCACTCCACGTTGCGAGCGCGTGTTTGGGAGGTCATGCCACTCATGCGGCTGGCGCTCATGGCTGCATTTCACTGTGTCAATGTAGCCTTTGCACATGTACGCCTGGCGTTTGGTGCATTGCTGTGCTGCACCGTGCCGAATGCTGTACTGCCGTGTACTGAATCAGGCCTGAGGGCGCTCCAGGGGAGGAAGGAGCTGGAGGAGCTGATCAAGCAGGTAAGCAGCGTATCGTGGTGTTGTGGTGCTGCGCACGTGCAGGTGCAGAGCACCAACCGAGTGTACATGGCCATGCAGGCATGCACGCTCAACAGAGGTTTCGCCTGAGGTTTATCCTTCGCTGTGGCACGCTGCTGGCATGCTAGCCAGCACGGCAGCCCCGTACAAACGCATGACGCTGTGCCCAGTCGGAACATGAAAGCCCCCTCCTCGTCGACACACTGGCAATGATGCTGCCATCGATCGTGCGGAGCTGCGGTAATATATGAGTTGGAACCAGTTCCGAATTGCGGCACTCTTGCCCTTGCCTGTTACTAATATTTACTGCGTGCAGGTCAAGGGCACTCGCGACCGCATGATCTGGGGGCCAGGAGGCCCTCCCCCGCTGCTGGTGAAGGTGCGTGAATGCACCTCTGCACCCGTGCATTCTGATGGGTGCACAGCCGCATGCACGGGCGTCGTGCGGGTCGTGGTGTGATGGGAGCAGGGCCGGAAGGCGTCGTGCGGGTTTTGTCAGGCCAGCCCATGCAATCTCCGCCCCTGTCTGCATCGCACACCCAGCCGCTTCTCCACAGCAGAACCCCAACGTCTCAGCGGTGGCAAAGCGGCATTGATGCATTGCTGGACAACGGTGTTAGCCAGGATGTTGCACTGGCGCAGTCCTTGCATTCGCGCACAGCACTGCCCTGCATTCCTGTCTGCTCACTGCACTATAGTATGGTGTTGGTACCAGCATGTTGTTGTAGTGTTGTACAATGGGTCCCTGCATGTTGTCTTTATCTCACGCCACACCCCATTGTCGACAGCTCGTTCTGCCCATGCGAAGGTAACAGGCCATGGTGCTCAGCATGCTGCCTGCGGCTCTTCCCCATCCCGTACGTGCGTGTGCAGGTCGCGCCGGACCTGTCTGAGCCCGACAAGGTCGACATCGCAGCAGTGGTCACCCGCATGGGCATCGACGGCCTGATCGTGTCGAACACCACCATCCAGCGGCCAGGTGAGGCCCTGGCGGCCTTTGCGGCCTGCAATGACACCTGCATGCACATTGGCATGTACGAGCATGGATGGATCTGGTCCCCTGGTCCCCGTGTGGAAAAGCATTGGACGTTTGCCCGACACGCTCCTGATGTAACCCAATCGCGGAGTTATGGATTCTCGGCGGTTGACTGCAACCCACCGCCACCACCTGCTACCGTATGTGCTGTGCCCTACACGGAAACAAGCGTGCACGCTGTGGATGAATGATGCGCAGCGCTACGTATTGCCGCCCTGACGTTTGCAATGACGCGACCAGCTTCCGCATTGCTTTGGTCTGCGCTCGTGTTGTCTGAGCTCGATCGCCTTCCGTCTGTTGATGATTCACGCACTGACACCACCACTGACAGGTGAATCTGCCAAGTATGACGCTGCGAAGGAGGCTGGCGGCCTGAGCGGGCCACCTTTGATGGAGCTCTCCACACAGGTGTTGGCCGATTTGTATCGCTACACAGGCGGCAAGGTACCCATCATCGGCTGCGGCGGCGTGGCCAGCGGGGAGGATGCGTACCGCAAGATCAAAGCAGGTGATCCACCATGGAGCTGCGGTACTGTCACCACACCAGAAATGGCATGTCAGCAGAGCAGCAGCGGAAAAGAAGTGTATTCACCTCCCCAAGCTTCATCCATGGCATGCTGTCGTTGTGCTTTGACTGTGGACTTTGTTGGCAAGTGCTTGCTTCTGTAGGGAACTGAAGGGCAGCGTGTTGCACCAGTGCTGCAATCAGATGCACCGTGCCCTTTACCCATTTGCCAAACCAGGCCAGCCCCGACAACCCACACGTAATAATGTGCCTTGCCGTGCCTGGGGCCGTGTGGCGCCCGTTCTGCTTCCACATTGCGCTCCCGCCAGGTGCCAGCTTGGTGCAGCTCTACACGGCGTTTGCCTTCGAGGGCCCCTACTGCGTCCCCCGTATCAAGCGTGAGCTGGCAGAGTGCCTGGAACGCGACGGCTACACCAGCGTGGCGCAGGCGGTGGGTGCGGACCATCGCAAGCACGGCAGGGCTGAGCCGACGGCCGATGGGGCCCGGCGCGGCTGGCTGTGGTGAAGCTAGCGGCAGCAGCGACATGGCGAGTCGCAACCACCCCCGCAAGCTGTTGAGGACTTGCCATGCACCTGTCATGCAACTGCTGTCCCGCTTTCTTCCTATTGAGGTGTGGCATTGCTAACGAGCCATATGGGTGATTTTGCCAGCCGGGCCCGGTCATTGGGGAACAAATGGGTCACAGTGCTGTTCAACAGTCAGGCGTTGGGTGCACGCATGCCAAAGCATTCCCGTGTTTGCATACAGTGTGTGGAGCGCGACAGCTCAACGCGCTGTGGACACAAACTGTCTAGGCGCTGCTCAGTACCGGTGTCAACGTTGCACAGTCTAAAGCGCTACCATTATCAGTTCCTGCATGCACGCGGGGGTGCGCATCGCGTCGATGTGTATATCGTGCGTTGCGAATATGTGCCACGTGCTGTTGTGTGTGCCTGCCGTGCGTTCAGCTCATCGACTGCGCCCATACCTTATGCATCAGGTGTTGGTGTGTGGGCATGGCTGCGTTAGCCGTGTGGACGTATATGCGGCTGCAGCAGCAGTAGGCGTGCGCAGTGTGGGTTGTGCCGCGGTTTCTCATACCGGTACCTAGAACGGCAGCATGATGCAGTACGAATGCCCGCCGCCGAGGCATGCACGCTTAGCTGCGAGCGAATGCAGTCAGGGTGGCCCATGCGCTGCGCTGCTGGGACATAGAAGCAGCAGACATGCATGCATACAGACAGGTGTCGCGCGCTGGTGGTGTGTGGCGTACCACAGCAGCAGACGATGACTCATCAGTGACCCACCTGTCCGCGTCCTGTGCCCTGCATTTACAGCACGCTTCACATCGCTTGCTCGGCTCCACTACTTGTGTGTGTTGCCTCGAGAATTCTTTGCAAAGGTGCTTTCCCAGTCGCATGTGCTGCACCTCTGTGGCAGGCAGCGATTATCGATTGAGATTGCATCCGGTGGCCTTGCAGGCCATTAGGGCGGGCATTGCGGGGGCTCATGTGTACACTGTGCATCGTGAGTGATTGAGTACCGTAATGCGTGCTATCGCTGGCAATGTGCAGCGATCTCCTTCCATTCTGGCCACTGGCCACAAACTCATCGTGCATATCTGTAAACCGCAAGCTTCACTGGCACCAGCATCGTTTAGGGATGGCTCACAACATGCATTGACATGATCATCCAACCAGTCAGACTGCAGCGGTCTGCATTACAGCAGCTTGGCACTGACTGCGGTGTAGTACCTGGACCGCTCATGTTGGGCCAGCTGGTTGCTGAGTGGAAACGGTGCGGTCGCAGCCAACAGAGCAGTGCATGGATGGGCACACGCCTCTGCCCCGATGGAGGACATGCCTGTTACGATCCTGGCAGAGCGTGCCTGCCCTGCCGGGAGCTGTACCGCGGTACACACAGGGAGCTGTACCAGTAGCAGTACATACGGGGAGGTTACAAATGTGAAGTGTGGCCTGTCACGCAGGGCTACACGGTGCAAGTCCCTTGGCGCAGGGGGCCACAGTGAGAGGACAAATGGTGAGGATGAATTGAGATGGCAGGGTGTCGGGTGAGATTTGCCACAGAGGGATAAGCACGGTGCGTGCAATGGCGATGCAAGTGCAATAAGTGCAAGGAAGGCAATGCAGTGAGAGTAGTGAGAGTAGGAAGAGAGGTGGAGGGAGCCGGAAGCGGCTGCAAGGACAACGTAAGGATTATTATGAAGAATTTCAGGCCACGAAAAGGAGGTACTCGACAGTAGGCTCAGATTTGCAAACCAATCAACAGTGGTTTGAAAGCCAAACTTGGGCATGGGGTCCAGGTGGTCACTGGGACATGGTGATAGAAGAAGCACCCGTAATACGACCCTTTCAAGGTGATTGCGTGCTGAGGATATGAATAGAAGGAGAGCATAAGAGGAGTGAGGAATCAAGTGAGGAATCAAGTGAGGAATCGGCAATCGTTATCATGTGGGGAGGACACTCGTCAGCCTCCTAACTCAGAGTTGATCAAAGCGGCAGTGACATGGATCAATGGTGATGAATCTATTATGCATCGCACAGTGTGGAGTGGTGGTGACCAGCAATGATGGTGGTTGAGGTGTGGTGATTGAGCAGTTGCTTGTGTCATGCAGCTCCTTGTCATTTTGTGCGTCATGAAATGTGCCCCATCATGATAGGCCATGGCAGTGATGCGAGTACCGCAAGGCCAGCCCTCACTCTTGCATAAACATGCGTGCTCGGTCAGGCCGGCCGCGGCGGTCAGGACTGCCGCTGCCGCCAACGCCATTGTCAGCCGCGTCAGCAACACTCCCGGGCGCCAGCACCAGCGTCTCAAGCTCCTGGTCCTTCCGGATAAGGGAAGCGAATCGCGGGTGTGTGGTGGTGCTCACTCCAGTGGTGACAGTGGCAGCCCCAGCCGCCACTGCTGCCGCCCCGTTCGTTGCGTCGCTGCCGTCGACGCTGTTGTCATTGCCAGCACGGTCGCGGTTTCGCCTCCGCGCGTCCGCCGGAGCAACGTAGGCAGCTGAGGGCAGCAGGGAGGATTTTGACGCAGGTGCGTTTGACGACTCACGCTTTGCGTAGCGCTGCTGCTGCTGCTGCAGCTGCTGCAGGGCTTGCGCGCTCTCCTGCTGCATGGCTGCTGCCGCAGACTCATCTCCCAGCAGCATAGCACCGTCAGGGTAAGGTCCCTCGCCACCATTGGCGTCTTTCGGCGAGCGGGAAGCGGCGCGTAAGAGGCGGCTGCTGGGAGAGGCTTGCAGGCTCTTGCTTGAGGCCTGGCGGATCAGCGCGGCAGGCGCCAACCGCTCCTCTGGGGAGGGAGGCGCCTTGCTGCCCAGCGCGAGAAGACGGACATCGCTGGCGCTCGCTTGCGTGGAATACCGCACCCCGGCCGCCATAGTTGCTGCTGAAGCGGACGCCTGCTGGCCGCCCATCTCATGGGAGGGAAATGGAGGCAGCGGCATCGCCGGCAACGGTATGCTGGCGGGATCCCCCGAGGATGACGCCACACCGCTATGCATCGTGTTGCTCAAGCCACTGCTGCCAGGATATGCGCTCATGGCCCCAATAGCAGATTCGGCTGCCCGCGGTGAGCCGGCTGTGCCGATGTCGCGTTTCGAGTCGCCTCGGGTTACCCGTGCAGCTGACAAGCTATTGGCGCGGGATACTGAGCCAGCTTTGACAGCAGCTGCTGCCGCTGCATCTCTGACTGTGACAACCGCTGCGCTTCCTGCACGATCGCGGTACTCAAACCCAAAATCTTGGTCTTCTGAGTCTGGCGATGCCGTTCGCGGAGGCTCACGAGGGGACCCTGCCCGTGCCGTGGCGCCCCACACAGTTGTTCCGTCCACAGGATCATGCTGCTGATGATGGCGATGTGCAGAATAGCTCGCGGCAGTTTCAACGAGGCCTTGCTCCTGGTCGTGGTTGAGCTGCAGCTGTTGGTGCTGCTGCATTGCGCCTTGCTGCACTGCGGCGACGCGCGCCGCCTCGCGCGTGCGCCGCCACTGCGCTGCCTTGTACCGCAGAGTGCGGTACACGGAGCGCAGCAGGCTGTAGAGGCGCCACAGCTCGTACAAGAGCAGTAGGGTGAGGGTCAGCATGAACAGCCCTGTAGCAAGGCAAGGCATAACGTATAGGGAGAGGCGGGGTCATGGAGGGGAAATGGAGTCATGCAGGGGAAATGGAGTCATGGGGGGATGTTGATAAGGCAGTGTGTTGGTTGATGCGTCCTGGCAGCCAGCCATGTGTCAGCCGGGCGTGCTGTGGCTGTGCCAAGCTGCTTGCGGGATGAGCTTCATCACACTTTTTCTAACGACCACGCTCCTGACTCACCAATCATGACCCAGTTGGCGGCCGCGTTGCGGGGGTCGCTCATGACCACAACCGCAGTGATGTAAATGCCCATCTCTGCACCATGGCACGCTACCTCCAATACCTGCAGCTGCCACATCACGTAGGGACGAAGCAGCAGGAAGTACAGCAGTACAACGGCTTGTACTGCAATCAGGCCGCCCAGCTGGATCGTACTGCTGATCGACAGGCCGTAGTACCCCAGGAGGGCGGCGCTCACGGCCTTGTGGGTCCAGTTGAGCGCGCCCGCGATGAGGCTCCAGCGCTTGGACTGCGCACGTTGAGCGGTCTCATGTGCAAGCTCGTCCTCCTGCATGCATCGTGATTGCATTTGTGATTTCATGGCGGGGGCAGGGAGTATGGCTTATGGAACAATCTCGCACTGCAAGTATGGCCATCGCACCACCAATGCACCACCAGTCATGACCATGAGCTTGGAGCTCGAAATTTCCGAAGTGCATCGACGGGCATGCACTCATGCATGTTAAGTGATGCACGCTTGCCGGTTGCGATGGAACTCACCCCAACCATGTCCTCAAAAAGAAACGAAAAGCGCGCCATGGTCTTATCGCTGGGCATGAACCAGGTTGCAAGCCGCGAGCGCGGGTCAAGCAGCCAAGGGCTCCTGCCGGGCACGGCGCCCTTCGGCCAGAACAGGCCATAACCGTACTGGTACACGACCTACAAAATTTCCACCGAATTGCAGAGCAGAATGTTGACGTATGACATGTACACACTTGATCCACTCGTAAGCGCTCTGCACATACCGGTGCGCATATGCTGCAGGGGATCAGGGGTCACACATAACGGTATAAAGATTCACGCTGGCTGTGAACAGGCGATGCTGCAAAGGCGAGTTTGTAGGCGTCACCGCGTGGTAAAAGCCACACCATTCCACATACGTGCAAGGCGGTGTGCATGCCATTTAGCTTGGACCACCGTATCACGGGACTTGCACTTTGCAGCCAAGCGCAGTCGCCACGCCAGGCAAAAGCCAGTGGACAAGCCAAGCGCACGGCGGGCAATCACAGGTGCTGAAGGAAGGGCTCACCAAGTCTCCTGTGCCCTCCTCAATGTACCATTGCTCTGGGGGGGGGACGTTGGCGGCGCCTCCCCACGCCAGTGCGAGTTGAGCCTCCAACTCAACCGGCTGGAGTACGCCCAGCTCACCCTGCATGTATGCATGGCATCGCAAGCACAACCTTGTATACAATCACCTGACTCTTATCATAGGATTTTTCACATACCGGTGCTGCACGGTTGAGGCGGGTGCATGCATGAATGCACGAGTCGCGTGAGCTCTGCCAGCGTAGCCATGCTGGGACAAATCATCGCACCACATGCATGTTTGGTGCCTATGGCTTGCGCCAATCCGACCTTGCTGCAGCAGCGGGAGCTGCAAAGCTGGCGTGGTGTGTTTTGCTAGCAGCTCATCTGTTTTTAATGCTTCACCATTTCACTCACCATGAACGGTCGCAACGAGCCCTTTGGAGGCCATTGGATGATCTGGCCGGAGTCGCCACTCGCGCCTGCTGCCCCATCGTCACGCCTGTTGCCATCTCCAAGTGTTCCCGGACTGCCTTCCCACTGTGGCATGAAGGCGTTGCGCTGTGTGAGGGGCGCAGGCGTGTCAGGGTCGACGACCAGTACAGGGGGGGACAGGTACCGCTCCATCATGTACCACGGCATGTTGGGCTTGGGGTCCAGGGGGTGAGGGGGCTTAGGGGCATCAGGATCCTCAATATCTGGCTGCCCTGCAGCACCCTTTTCAGGTGACCCTGGATTTGGATGGGATGCGGCTCCGGAACCAACCACGTCATCGGGTAGAAGTTGCTGGGCCTTCACGCCGGCCCCTGCAGTGCTGGAAGCAGCCATGGGAGCCCCAGGCTGCTGCGTGGTTGGCAGGAGGCGCTGCGGCCGGCGCTTCGCGCCTTGAGCGCCTCCATCGCTACGGCTCTCGCCAACCGCTGTGCCAAGGGACGCTGGGGATGACGAGACAGAGCCCGGCGGCCGCTTGAGCCTCGCAGGAGCAGCAGCGGGCGCTTGCGGAACATCAGCGGCAGGACGACCAACATCCCCAGCAGGGGGTGTACCGGCTGCCGTGGTGCTGGTACCGTCCATCGCCGCTGTTCCTGCGATGCAGGGCCACTCTGCCAGGCCTGCTGCTTGAGGGCCATGCACAGCAATTCCGCCGTCCTCAGTGGTGTATGCGTTAGAGACCGACCGCCTGTAGTCACAACACCATGAGGGAGATTTGCGAAACGAAACATCGATTTCATTTTGTTGAAATACCGCTAGTCTATGCTATGCAGGCAGATCCCGTGCGTTTGGCACAAGATAGGGATCCACATCTCAATTCGTGTCGCGTTGCATGATCAGATGCCCCAGCCCATGAGTTGCAGCTTCCGGCCACAAGCAAGGACTGATCCACCTGACCTCCATGCGAAAACAATTGGTGCATCATGGTGTTGTGCTTGCGTGTACGGGGCCTACCGATGAAGCGGGGGCAGCTTGGACATCAGTGGAGGCAGGGGCGTGGAGGCAGCAGACCCTGAGGGAGCCGCGTCACCGCCCGCGTCATCGCCTGCAGAGCTGCCAGGCAGGGCCTTCAGCGCGGGCCGCCGGGGCCTGGTGGATGCAGCGCGACCGCCGCCGCCGTCACGGACCTCCACGCCGGGCTCGCCTGGACTCACGCTAGGAGGTCCAGCAGCGCTCTCCTGGAGGCCAGCGCCGGCATCCGCAACAGCCATGGAGGTACCGTCTGCGGCGCCGGCGACCGCGTCAAGCTCGTTGGCCTCCGCCACGGGTCCTGCGCCACGCCCTGACGGCTCAGTGGGATCAGCCACGAAAGCGTGTGCTGCGCTTTGCTGTACGAGCCGTGATGGGCTGCCAGCAAGCTGGTTGTGGGCATGGCTGGCACAGCCTCCGCTGCCAATGAGTGCTGCGTGACTGGGCGTCGATGGAGGCGTCCGCTTGGGCCACCTCAGCAGCCGTTTCAGCCGCTGCAGCCACGGGCGCCCGTCCGAGTGACTGTCGCCCGGCTGTGCAGCCGCTGCCGCAGCGCTGCGCGTGCTTTTGCCGATTGACAGCCTGCCTGGTGCATCAGGCAGCTGCCAGTACGACTCCATGCTGCCAGTTGGATCCATGCTTTGGTTCCTGGCTTTCATGCTTTCATGTGATGCGGCAGGTAATCCAGCACTGGCTGCATCGGATGGTGATGTGTGCCGCATGCCTGCAGGGTGGTTGTCAGCGGATGCGGCATATGTGGTGTCCAACAGATGCTCCTGCGCCTCCCCGACAGGGCCACGCGCTGACTTGGCGAATTTGTTGCGGGCATCCACCGCCTGCTGAGCCTGCACCTGCTGCCAAAATGTAGGCGAGGCGGCCACCTGAATTAAATCGCTGGTGTTCACTGGTGGCACAGGGGGCGCAGCAAACAGCGACGGTTGGGACAGCTGCCTGCGTGGCAGTGCACGATGCGACTGTCCGCTGATAATGTCGCTGCCCGGTACCGTGCCATACGGGGAGGTCTGGTTGGAAGGGCTGTTGTCAAGCTGTAGGCGTGTGCTATTGGCCCTCAGTACGGACACTCCCGGGCCTCCCCAAGTGACATTGGTGTCGGTGCGGGCATATAGCTCACGACGGCTGCCTGCCGAGTCGTCAAGCGCTGGCGGCGTTGCGGCCGCGCCGACCAGCGTTGCTGCGTCCATCAAGCTCCGTTTGCTGGTAGCCATGATCCTGGACTCTGCCGCAGGGCCCGCGGGTGAAGTAATGGGCAGCAGCGCCCCCCTTGAACGCGAGGGCGAGCCCGCAGGGAGCACACTGGATGCCGTATCCGAACCCGCGCCGGCTTGATGGGGCGCCAGTTCCCCGGCCGCCCAGCTGTTTGGCACGAATGGGTTGAAGCGGCTGCCAAAAAAGGTGCTGCGCTTGCGGCCGTTGACGCCGGTGCCGGTCGGGGTGGTACCGCTGGCACCGCTTGGAGGAGGGCTGGCTGCCGAAGTCGCCTCTCCGCCGTACGTGGCGCTACGCCCGAGCCGCGATTCAGCGCCGCCAGCAGCTGCCATCACCGCAGGGCTGCGGACCATGGCAGCACCGTCAGAGTCATACGCGAGGGGGTTCGGCCTACCCCAGGTCACCACGGCATCCGCGCTGCCTGCCTTGGGCCGTGCCTGCAGGCTGTTGAGCGACCGCCCGCCCAGGATCGCGCCCCCGCTGCTCCCGGAAGCGTTGCTGCCGCTGCCGCCGCGCGCAACAGCGGCGGACGCCGACGCCTCCTGGGCCGCCACCAGCAAGCTGTTGCGCGGGATGCTAGGCTGCTGGGGGCGTCCTGCACCCAGGCGGGACATCGGCCCCGACCGCACCATGGGCATGGGCGCATTACCGTCGGTGGATACGAATGCCGCCGGGCTGCTGCCGGCCCGCACGTTGCGGGTCGTGTCAGGAGGCATTGCTTGCGGTGAATGCTGGTCAGCAGCGCCCGCAGCACCTTTCACGCTGAGGCTCGTGAGCTTGGAGCGCGCAGCCGCCAGTCGGCTGCGTATGGTGCCCCCGCTGTCACCGTCAGGTCCTGCGTTGCCGCTGTCGCCTGACGCAGCTGCTGCAGCGTCATCGCCAGACCGTGGGTGCCAATGAGGGCCTGCCACATGGGGAAGCAGCGAAACACGCACCAACGTACGTGTGGAGTTGCTATTGTGAGGATGTGACCTCAAGATTCAGGTCGTAAAGAGTTGGCGACTTCAGGGAGCGCAACCAGGAGCGCAACAGACACACAACAGGAAAAGCCTAAAGGGTGCTAATGCAAACTGGGAGATACATATACAGATACACGGACTGGCGTGTTGGTACCAAGGCAGTGTGCGCTAAGCAATGCGGGCAAGCGGCGCTGAAAACACCCCGATGAAATCATGAAAGGGTGTGCTTGCGTGTCTTGGCAGCCTTCTGACAGCGTTGCCAGTGGTGTTGAAGGCAAAGGCAAGAGACGTGCATGCGGAGGGGCAGCACCTGCTAGGTATAGGTCTGGATCATCCTCGTCTTGCGCACTGCCGGCAGGTGCAACAGCTCCCAGGCGGCTTGCGGCACGCTCCTGCGCAGCACACCAAACCGTTGATGTACACAGTCAAGTGGGTGACCTTGTGCGTCATGCACTTGAGACATGGCAACACACACACTGCTGATCCGTCCATTGCCGCCAGTGTGGGCCCGGCCTGCTCTTGGGGTCTACTATGCTTGACCGCAAAAACGCGCGGTGTTACACCAAGCACAGCAAAAGGCCTTGCCGGGTCATGCATTCAGCATGGGAATGGCTACCCACGGTGCGCTCACCGCTGGCGCTCGTGCTGTGCGTGAGGTGGCACTGCCTAGTGCGGATGGTGACGATCCCAGCGGTGCGGATACGGGAGAATCCCCGTGAAATTCCGCCCAGTGGGGCCCACGCATGTACAGGTCCGGGTCGTGGCGCGACTCCTGCAGGTCAGGACGTGTTGCTAGCTTCGAAATGATTGCGATTGCGCCCTCGGCTCCATGCATGCACCATGTCCCATGCATGCACCATGCCACGCCATGTGATGGACCATGGTGCATAAGTGCATATAAATAAGCATATTCTACCAGCAACCAACACAGTATGTGGTACGATACCTAGCGCACAGCATGTACAAACCTACACAATGTTCCGGTGCTGCGCCGGGCAAACACTGCAGTTCTGGTGTTTTGGATGCTGTCAATGTCATACGCGCAGATAGTGGAAGAAGGCCCACGAGCTCATGTGTGACAAGATAATGTCGGTTTAGCAATATTGTAGCTGCTGGCAAATGCTCTGGCATTCCCTTGTATGCATGTGTAAGCCACTGCACACTCGCCTGCAGCCATGGCGTGGTTCCTGCGCAGGCAGACCCACCCAACACACGCACCTTACGCAGCAGCAGCGCGCGGCCTAGCGCCAGCCACCACAGGAACATCGCGAACGGCAGCGCCAGCAGCCCTAACATCAGGCCGGCCGCGGCCAGGCTCTGCTGCCACTGCACGCTGGGGCCTCCCAGCGACAGGCACGCGTAGAAGGTGAGGGCCACGAGGATGAGCCCGGCTACCAGCACCTCCAGTCGCAAGAACACCAGCATGGGGGTGAGGGGCGGGCCCATCACACGCATGTACAGCCATGCAAACGCAAACCGCAGCACCGCCACGGCCACCAGGAGCAGTCCCGCCACCGCCAAAGTGTACAGCATATCCTGAAAATTGGTGGTGTAGGATTCCTGGGGGGGCGGACTGGCGGCAGCGCCGGGGGGCGCTGAGCCCTGTGGCGGCGGCGGAAGCGCTGCGGTACCGCTGGGCGGTACAGCGGCCGTGCTGTTGCCGTCCGAGCTGGAGCTGGAGTACAGATTGTACTGCGATGTGGGCTGTACAGCAGTACCAAACGCGTCCGTGACAGCCGCACTGGCGGATGCCAGCCACTGGCCGAGCAATGACTCTGCATCGCCTGCTGTTGAGCTGCTGGACTGCAACAGGAATCGCGTGAGGCGTGCATGCCCCCTGCTTGGGGTCACACCCCTGCCCATATCGTCCATTCCATGCGCCTCATGCTCTGCAGGCGGAACCACCTGCCCCATGCCAGCCGAGCTGCTCATCCATCCATGCGCAAGAGGGGGGATCCTGTCAGCGGGCATGTCTGGCAGCCCTCCAACGACCGACGCGATTAACGCGTTGGCAATGCTGATTGGGTCCACGTTGGAGAGATCGGGTGAGCTGCTTAGCGGGCTTGGGTGCAATGCAGACGCATCCAGAGCCACCCGGCGGCGCCTGGAGGCTGCTGCTGCTGCTGCAGGCGGTGATGCAGGGCTGACCGTGGTGCTCTGCAACGAGGGTGGAGGGGAGGGGCCGTAGCTCGTCGAGTTGGCTGTGCTGCTTGCTACGCTGGCCCAGTCAGGTCCTACGATGTCCTCGGCCTGCTGCGTGGCGTTGGCCTGGACCTGCGTGTTGCTGAACTGGTCGTCAAAGCCCTTGACGTTGCCCTTAAAGCTCAGAGTGCTCCACCTGGGCCCAACGCAACGCATTGCATCACAGCGTTGACCACACATGTCAGGTGCTGGAGTCTGGGTACAAAAGTCATACATGCCCATGAACCTGCGCCCTGCGGCCTTAATGGGTGATTAATGCTAGTCACAGCAGGGTGGGGCACACAAGACGGCAGCAGATGTCAGGCGCTAGGTGGTGAGGCGCAGCGGCCTGGCCATGTGGTGTTGCGGCATGCGCCAGCAGGCGTGGCTGTCGGTGGTGCACACACCAGGCAGGCAGGGCCTGACCGCCATCATGCATGTGCAGAAAAACAAACATGGCTCAACTCGCATCGCAACTCAGTGTGCTGTGCGTGCGTCTGCAGGAGACACGCGCTGTCTCTTGGCGCTCGCTCCCCACCACCCTTTGATGTCATAATCACAAACGAGGATGACGTTCTGGAGGACATGGTCGTCTTGTATCTCACCTGAAGTACGTGGCGTACTGCCTGTACTCCTCGCCCACTCCAGGAGAGGCCAGCTGGGAGGTCATGGCCAGCAACTGCACGTGGTAGCTGCTCTGGAGCAGGGTGCCGCGCGCGATCAGCGCACGAGCGAATGAGCCTGCGTGCGGACCACATGGCAGCAACACAGCACGCTTGGCAGCACCCAAAACCCTACCTTATACTGACACAATCGGCACCTTCATCATTGGTTACCGTAGATACCGAACAAACTTGGCGCGCGGACTCACCAGACAGAGATGCCACGAGTCCCGATGTCGCCATCAACGCAGGAAGGGCGGCAGACGCTGCTCCAGACGCGGCTGACAGCGCGGTGTTGGCAGCGGCGGGTACGGTGCTCGCGACGCGTGGCAGCTGAATGACCAGCTCGTTCGCGCCCGTGTTCCCGGCTGCATCGCGGTACGCAGCGGCTGGCAAGCGGAACACGGGCGCATCGCGCGCGTAGCCTGGGCATGTGAAGCAAGCAGGAGAGTGAGTGAGTGAGTGTTGTTCAGAAAGGCCAGGGTTTGGACTGGGATTGGCAGGTCAGGATGTCAGGTGCATGCAGATCAGTTGTGAGCCATCATTATAAATATTGTATCAACGTTTAGCAGGCGAAGCCTTGCATCAGGCCTTGTATGCAGGAGCCGAAGTGTGTTCGTATGCGTGCATGATGGCGCACCAGCCGCACAACCACATGATTAGCCCTCGTCCATCCTAGCAGCTAGCAGGCAGATGCGCACCCCACACAGCGGATTCATGGTGGCACCCGGGTTTCACCTAATCCAAGCACGTAATAGACATTGGGAGTGGCACCAGGGGACCAAGCGGCAATGGAGGCGTCCAGTGCTGCCAGCGCTGTGTAAGGGTTGAGCGGCTGAACGGCCTCGCTGAACGTCAGCTCCAATACCACAGCACGCTTCATCGACCCGTTCTGCATGAATTACAACCCCGGCAGTACGCAAAGGAGGTGAGTGGCGGCAGCCATGGTATTGAGCACTGACAGACGACACCCACATGTGTTCTGGCATTACTGTGTCACTAGGGGGTAGTTCACATATGGATCGGATCAGGGTTGGATCAGGGGTTCTTGCAGAGCCGATCCATGTTTTGCATTCACATATGGACGGATCAGGGGGGTCGGATCAGTCAGAGTGGAGCCGATCCTTGATCGGCTCCGGTCGGGGTGGATCGACTCAGGATCAGGGGTCACTCGACCTCGTTTTATTCGCATGTTGGGCCTGTGGGGCTTCCCTGAGCCACCGCTATCTTGCTTGCATCTGCAGCTGCGTCCGCCTTGCGTCATACGCAGCTGATGGTACAACCAGGGCAGTGATTATCGCCCAAAACAGCACACATTTGCTGAAAACGCCAGACACTGTGCAGCTTCACATTAACGCCAGCATGATGATGGGGCGTGAGCCCTGCCAGCTGATTTAACAGCTTTCAATCTGTTCACAGCCGATCCGGCATGTGTGAACTGAATTTGCATGCTGGATCGGATCAGGCCCTGCAGGGCAGAGCCACCCCTGATCCGATCCAGAAGCCTGATCGGATCCGGATCCTGATCCGATCCATATGTGAACTGGCCCTAATGCAGGCGCCAATGCAGGCTGATATTGACCAGCAAATGCCAGCTACATACAAGTCAAGGTTTTCTGTTCCCAGGGATTCCATGACGATATTATCGTCCACGGCGTGCATGTAGGATGCAGTGTGCATGCTGTGCGGGAGGACAAATAAAATAAAATGGTATAGTATATTTGTATGTTGCAAATCACATAAAGCCGACGCACCTTGAGCGCAGCCTCTGATGCCGCTGCTGGCTCCTCCCTGGACTGCACCAGCTTGTCCAGCACCACACGCCAAGCCACGCGCGGCGCATCCAGGTCGACCAACACACGCGCCCGCACCGCCCGGTAAGAGTCTTGGGCATTTGGGGAGCCTCCGTTGCCGCTGTTGCTGCTGCTGTTCACAGCTCCAAGCACTACTTCCACCCAGTACTCTCCGCTAATGCGCGGCGTGACCACACACGCAGCCTGCGGCTTGCTGAGGGTGAGCAACGCGCTGGTGGCCGCGACGCTACCGGCAGACGGCGGCAGCGCTGCGGCTGGGATGAGGGTCACACTGGGTGCGTAGTCTCCGGTGGCTTGCGGTGGTGCGGACAGGATCGTGCAGCCGCATGCGCAGGAGCTACAATACAGCTGCGTGGCGGTCGGTGCAAACGCAGCTGCCTGGAAGGCGCCTGACGCAAGCGAAGGCGC
>BDDA01000442.1:78252-98784 GCA_001662385.1 Chlamydomonas asymmetrica | reverse complement strand
CCGCCCACACACGGCAGGGAAGCATCCTCCACTAGAGGGGAGCGAGCGACGTACTGCGTGATAATGTCAGCCATGGCGGTGACGTGAGCAGGCGAGGGAGAAACAAAGGTGGCATGGTAGCAGACCGTGTTGGCCAAGACTTGGTTGGATGGCATTCAAGCACCGGCCCACAGCAGACAAAGGTTGAGCCCGGAGACGCAAGACAGCCAGGTTAAGGGCCTGCACGCGCTTAGGGAACACCAGTTCCGCAGCCACCGCCCAGTCCCCCGTGGAAGGAACACCAAGAGCTGTGCGCGGCGCATCCCCAGGCTGGCCAAACTGAGCGCCCATGACCTGATCCGCTCCCCACACTGCTGGGTGCGACCCCAAGCACATCCCTTGGGCCTTACTGGCTGGGTTCCATCTTGGCATTGGAGGCTTGACAGTCAAGGTTGACCTGTTGTCATGCCGCCGGGCCGTCCCGGGCGAGGTCCAGGAGGAAGAGCTTGGTGTCGTCGGCGTGGTGGAGCGCCGGGGGCATGGGGACACCGTCCGGCATCGCCGGAGTGTGGAGATGGCCGAGCCGGACCTGGCGCCGCAGGGCTGCAGTCAACGGTTGCACTTGCAACACCCACAGAGGGGGGCACAGGGGGCTTCCTTGGGGCAAGCCATTGTTGACAGGGAAGTCGTGTGTCAACCAGCCATTAATGCACACCCGAGAGCGCGTGCCGTCAATGAGGCGGTGCAACCACGTGCACAACCCTGGAGGAAAGCCCAGTGCATGTGCACGCACATCGGTCCAGCCAACCCCGATCCACACGGTCGTACGCCTTCTCCACGTCAAGGAAGACCATGACGCCAGGCAGCTCTGCCTCGGCCAGGTGCTCCGTGACACCCTGTTGCAACAGCACATTGTCACCAATCCAGCCCCCCTTGATGCAGGCAGTTTGCGCTTCATCCACGACAAATTCCAGGCCCTCCTGCATGCGGTCCAAGATGACGCGCGCACACAGCTTGAAATCACAGTTCAACAACGTGATCGGGCGGTAACTGGATAAAGCCGTCTTGGGGAGGCTCTTGCCCTTGTAGAACGGAAGGATGATGCCCTCGGCCCATTCTTCCCCCGCCGCATCTGTAGCAAACACCTCATTCACCACATGTCGTTAGCGAGCCACAACGTTAACTGTGTTTCTGCACTGTACACACCCTTGGATTATTGTATGGAATTCCATGGAGCAAATGAAAGTAGGTAACGCGCTGCATGCAGTAAGAGCGGGCATGTGATCAACTAAAGAATTGACCTGTACGTACATGCGTTAACAGGCGTTAAGAATGTGCACACGTGGCTAACGTGGCAGCCTTCAATGAGGAGATCACACTGTTTGATCATATACATCATGCTTGCTGTGCCCCATAGTATCATGAATCTTTTGGCACCGCCCAGGTTGCGCTTGTGGCGGTTAGTCAGTTGGGCATGCACGGCGGCGACCGGGCGTACAGTCGCCGCCATGGCACTGTTCAAGTTAAGAGCGCCAGCAGTGTGCAGTTTCTTGCTGTGGGCCTGGTGGATATCATTTTATCTGTGGTCAGTTTACACGCGTTAGCGAGGGTCCTCCAGGATCTACTCCCGCTTTGAGGGTATTTGATGCTCGTAAGGCTCGGGCCCTGCGCACCACTCCCTGCCTTGCCTATGCCAGAATCAGAGCCAGGTTTGGATTTATGGACATAAGCCTCAGGTCACAGGTATATCGCTTTCGTTTACACTGTGGCATATGACCACAATACGCCCAGCATGATGAGCCACGCACTCAGCACTCAGCATCGGGGACGGCATAGACGGCATGATGAGCAAGGCGAACAGTATACCAACAGTGGAACTTGCAGCAGCAGGTTGTGGTGCGCTATGCACCGCGTGGTCGCAATGTCGTAACCCAAGCATTCAGTACAGTTCGTGATGCCCGTTCGTGCCCCATCCAGCCAGCAGTACATACACTGGGCCCAAGTTGCATGAAAGCGCGTCTTCGCTCGTGACTTCATCACAAACGCGAAAGTCACCAACCTGTGAAATCGAGAGTCGTTCTGTTTGCTTTCTTCGGCTGGACGTGTGTTCGCATTACCCGAAGCGACCGTTGCTCGAGCCTCGAGGGCAGTTTTGCAAGCAGTGCGCTCAGGGCACCATGGTGCAGTTCCCGGTGAGTGTCGTGTTAGTATGTGCCGCACGTATGCTGCTGCCGACTCTCCGTTTCGCTGGATGCCGGGTTCAATGTTCATGGGTCATAGAACACGGCATGCTCCGTTGATGAGGCTAGACTGTGGAACTTTGTCAGAGCACTGGCTCAACTTAACGATGTGGTAGGCTAGGCTTACCTAGCAAGTGAACATTGTACACGTACTTGTCCTTGAGTAGTCCTAGTGCTTTGGCGTTGTTTGAGACATATGCTTGGATGGGCGGGTGTGTGACCTACTCCGCGATATGGATCCTGCCTCCTAAGCCTCCTTCACGAGTGGCCTTTCTCGGAAAGCGAGACATGCACACCCTGCTGACAGCCACATATGCACCACATAAACTCAGGTTCCAAGCGCCCACCACCTAAGCCTTTAGGAATTCCTTTAGGGCCATACTACATAATTCCTGTCTGAACTCCGTCGATGCGCTAAAAGTCGGTCGCATCTGTCTGCATGCTTGCCTGTTTCGATCTGACTTCCACACAGGCCACCTTCGAGGGCAATAACACGCAGAACCTCACTGCGATATCTACTCCCTTCACCCTTACCAACCTGACTGCGGTGCCGGTGGGATTCATTCCGAGGTACAACCTGCACCAGATGTGGATGACCGAGTCCATCGGCACAGGCATCATCTCGTCGATCTTCATTTCGCAGCTCTGCCAGATGTTCCTTCCCAAGACCATCGGCACGCGGAGTACCTGGGCCATGAGCTGTGCCATCAACTCGTTTGTCTACACAATCGTGTAAGTGCATGCAGCCTGCATGCGGGGTATTGACTGATTGCTTGCCCTCATCGCGCAGTGGATGTGCATGGGAGCCCACTAAGCTCACCTCTGCCCGGCAGCCTCCAAGGTAGACCCAGTCAGCCTAGCTAGCCCAGCAGCCCAGCAGGCGCAGCCCTTTGAAGTGCAACCAGCTAGCGAAGTTAGCGCCACGCTACCTGGATGCATGGACTGTACGTATGGCCAAGCAAGCACGCTGTGAGAACCATTAACCCCATTGAAAGCTTCACTCTGTTTGCTTGGAATCCCAACTAAGCATGCATGCATGATGCGTGCTGACAGGGTCCTACCGTAGGGCCGCTGCGGCCCAAAATCTGTGGCTCAGCATGCAAATGCGTGGTGGTGCATGCAGCTAATGCAGCAGGCTTATTACTATGCATCACACACACACACACACACACACGGACTGTTATGCATGAAGTTCCACCTATTCCGGCTCTGCCTGCTGTGCTGTTCATGCATGCCTCAAATATGCCTCTCTTATCGTGGCCTCTCTAATCATTCCACGGCTTTGTGATTTTCCATGCATACATACACTACGGTGTGGAATCCGCCTCATATCGTCCTGAATATCCTGAATGCTGTGCAGGATTGTGATGATGGGCACCGCATCCGCCATCTTCAACCCCGCGGTCATGTTCGCATGGGCCATCCTCGGCCGTTCGTCGTGGGACCGCTGGGCCATCCTGTTCTGCGCCCAGTTTGTCGGAGCCATTGTCGGCACACTAGCCGCATGGTCGCAAAACATCCAGTACCTGGCACGCGTGCCGATGCCCCGCAAGGACGCCAACGGCGACTGGGTGTACATACAGGCGAGTTCATTATATGGCTCAGCGCTCAGTGGGATGCGGAGCGAGTGCACCGCATGCATGTGTAGCATGCATGCTTTGTGCGTTGCCTACTTACACTGCCTGGCCGCAACTATGTGCTGCGCGTGCATGCACTTAGTGCACTGCTGGGTGCTCTCGTGCACCTGATAGATGGTGTGCGTGGACGCCGGCTGGTTCGCGTGCTTGTGCCTCTTGTGTTGGACTTGCTCGCTCTGCCTGCTGCCTTCTTTGTCCCTGTCCCTGTCCCTGTCCCTGCCCGCCCGGGTTTCCAGGCCCGACAGGGTTTCAGGCTAGTCCTGTCCTGTCCAGTACGTTCGGTGTCCTAGCCTGTAACCGTTCCTGTGCGAAAAACAATGCGATGCCTCTGGTGCATGCACACCCACACACCAGGATTTGTGTCAAGCCTCAACGTACATGCAAACACGCCCAATGTGTACGTGCCACACTTGCAACCCTCTGTAGCTGGATACCTGGTGCTGGAAGTACGTGCTTTACAAGAAATGTGACCCGTCTGACTGGCTGACCGCCGCCCGCCCGCCGTGGAAGAGCCATCGCATTGAGTGGTACGCGGGTGGCGAGCAGTGGTCCAGCATCGCGTATGATTCAGACGACCACCCGATCTCCGACTCAAACCACGGGCGTGTCACAGAGTATGACAACGAGGGCCATGGAGACAAAGGTGTGCACTGAGGGGGCGTGCCCTGCCTCATGTGTGTTTAGAAATGTTTGATTCCCGTGGGGCCATGCAGTGTGCTTCCCTTGGGGCCGTGCAGTGTGCATGCGTATGGGGATGGAAACTGCACCTGAAGATGGCAACGTGACTGGGCTGATCTGATGGCTGCCGGGAAACAAACAGCGGTCCGATTGCCTCACATGTGTGTGCGGTTTTGTGTACCGTGCGTACTGTGCATGTGTACTGCATGTACTGGTTGCATGGCGCGTGGTGTACCAGCCAAAGAGGTGCACCCCATACTAGCTGAGACTGGCGATGTCGATTCCTTATTAGTGTCGTGTTGCGCTACTCGATGACAACATAGCGCAACTGGAGCAGAGGGGCTGCGCATTTGGCTGAATTGCTCAACCACCAGCCCGCGACTGCATGCAGTAGTGAGCAGAGCACGGGATGGTCGCTCTAGTCGCGCAATGGGGTTGGCACTGTTGGCGATCTGGCAGGTCAGTCACCATGTCCATGCACTGGCATTGTTAGCATCGCACTGTGGTTGTATACTGCCAACGATGGGTGTGGTTGTTCAGTGGGTGATGCACAGCAAAACCCACGATCACCAAAGCGTGTATGCGTAAACGTTTTTGATGACAGGCAGCGCCTATTACTTGACGAATGAGGAGGCTCGCCTGGCCAAGTCACCCGAATACCATGAGGCGGTACGTACTGTATATCCCTGGTGCATGTAGTGCACGGCATGACTTCACATACACACATGAGCACTGCAGGTTTAACTGAATAAATCAGTGCTGATGTATTCCGCACGCCACTCTGTGGCGTTGGCTTGTGCATGGATGGATTATGCATATCAAGCCAGGACATGCACAGGGGCAGTGAAACATCATCAAGCCTGTGTATGGTAATCAAGGGATGTATGGGACACAAGGCACGTGTCAGAAGATGCATACCGGAGTGTGTGTGTTCGCGCCGCTTGAGGCTGTCGGCTTCTATCTCCCAGCAGACAGACAGACGGCACCGGGATGCTTGATGCGAATCTGTCTGCTGCCATATGGCCTGCGCTGCTGCTTTGCGTCCCTGCACATACAGCTGCTGAGGGACCAGAAGGCCAAGCTGATGTGCTTTGCGGAGACACCACAGTTCTACTCCCGCTACTTCGCCTACTGCTGGTGGCCGCACATCATCGGTGGCGCCACGCTGTGCCACTGGCTCACCTTCATGTGCGTGGAAAGCTATGATGAAGGCAGGCAGGGCATGTGCAAGTTTAGCAAGTTAACGTGTCCTGTGAGTCATGGGCATCCTGTGGGCATGTACAACTGTGTCGTGTCGCTACCATACAAATGCTGCCGCGGGGCCATGAAGCAACGCATACGCGCATGGATAGCGACATCATCCAGAGCGCACTTAGCCCACTGCACCTGACATGAGTGTGTGGGATTGTGGGTTGTGGCTTTATAAGGTGGTGTGGGTAACGTAGGAAATATGGTTACCCGCTTTGCCTGGGAGCCATAATGAGTAGGCTAAGCTGCCTGTGCAGTATCACAGATACGCATGGATTGATTCATCCAACATGGCTGTGTCATCATAATGAGGCATGTAGTGCACTGCACTGACTGCACGACTGCGTATGTACGGTATGTTTGGAATGTCCGACCATGCCCCGCCCCGCCCCGCCCTGCAGGACCGGCAACTGCACCCAGCTGACCAACACCAACATGTATCTCACCCAGCCCATCAGCGCCGCTGGATCCAACTACGCCTTCCTCAACGCGGTGCTCCTGGCTTGGCTGGTGGGGCTCACATACTTCCTACTCACCGCGTCCGCCGGCACCATCTGCACGCTGCAGCTCAACCCAGCCGCGGATATTGCTGCACGCCTATGCCACACCCTGCTGCCCATCCCCAACAAGGTGGGCCCGGATGGTGATGGGCTGCGTGCCACCTGGCTTGTTAGCCAGGTATTTGGTATCATGGTATCATATTAAGCTTGTTAGGCACCAACTAGCCTGGAGGGTGTGGTAGTGTGCGTGCCTCGGGGCCACATGGTAGGGATGCACTCGAACGTTTCGAGTACCATACACAAGAAATGGTGCACCTGAGCCAGCGCTGCATGACTGCCTCTGTCTGATTGAGAAGGTACAGAAAGCATGATGGCCCATGGAGATGCGGTTTGCGGAGACGCCTGTCTTATCTCATGCCACTTACGCATGCTCCTGCTCGCCGTTGCTTTGCAGGGCCCCAGTGGCTGGGCGTATGCTCCCATTCCCATCATACTCCCCTTCATGGGAGCGGCTATAGGCGCCGCAATCATGTACATGGGCATGTTTAGCAGGCTGTATTTCCCGTTCCTTCCATATGGCGACATGCCCAACTGGTGGTAGCAGGCAACGCGGCGCACGGAAGCTCCGATCGGTGCCTGCCCATGGACACAGTTTGGCCCTTGCCTTCCAAGGTTTGGCGACGACCGAAGGCGATCATGGGTTGCAAGTAGATATGAGGCGGCGGGCTCCAACTTGCATGTGCTGTGCTGAGGACGGTGCAGAGCCAAGCATGCATCCCTGACATGCCTGGAGCAAGAAGTTCGGGCGGCAATGCCTGATGAGCTGTGGCCTGGTTGTGGCTGCACCCTGGACCCACAAGGTTGGTGATTAATAATCTCAAGGCATGTTTTTCCACCTTTCTCACCTGCTGCGTGCGGTTTATGAGAGCACCAGCGCAGCACAACTCTATATGTGATGGGGGCCATGGCAGTTCATTTGCATCCAGCTTGCGCGCGTCACAGCAAGCTGTCACACAGTTGCAAGGGTGGCACATCATGTTGGATCGGCCTTTCTTGATTGCAAAGGCTAATGGGGGAGTCCAGCGGGCTAGCCTGCTGGTGGCTCCGGTATGACACAGCCACTTTGGTGTCATACATCTACATTATCCTTACGTATTATCCCTGTGTTCCATCCTTGTGCTCCATCTTGAACGCATTTGGCAAAGCACAAAAACAAGACAGTGCTCTGCCATTCCTGGCAGAGCAGCACACCTCCATGCAAGGCCAAAGGCCCGGATCGGGATGGCCCCTTACAGGATCTCACAATTTCCGTCATGCACACATGCGCATGCTGACACCCCGCACACCCCAGACACCGCGCCAGCGTCAGGTGCAGTCACAATTTTTACGCATAACGTCTCCATCCTTGCACATATGCGCACTGCCCGGCCTTGCAAGAACAAGATAAACAATAAATAAATAATTCGCCCCGTTGCCAGGGTGCTTCTTGGGGAGACCTGCCGCCCCGCCCCATGTGGTGCGAACGGGTGGCGGCCACTGCCCGGCCTTAGGGAATCACACAGCATGGCCCGCAGGAACCGTTTACTTGACACTGCTGTAACGTGTCGGGAGTAAGCTAGCGTCCCTTGCCTTGCGCAAGCGATCAACAGTCTGCTGGGTGTGGCACAGCAGCACACTGCTTGAGGCCAGCCCGGATGTTGCACACCACACTGCTCCATCCTGGTCTTCAACAGTCATAGACCCATCTCCCGCTCAGCCACCAGCACCGCCACCACCACTCACGCATCACCACACACACACGTAAATTGCAACGTGGAATGTGCATGTTTGTACCTGTTCTGGCATTGCCCCATTTACCCACCACACATGTCTTCATTCACACAGGTTAGTTCTTCCCACATCACACACAGCTTAATATCTGTGGGTAGCTGGCCGCTCATACACACGCTAGCTTCAGAACTGACAACATGGCAAGCAAGGCCCTTTGAATGTTGCAATCCAGGTGCAGCTAGGACGACCAGTTGAACTGAAGACTCGTTTCTCCCCATAGCATGGTGATAATTGCCGCATGCACCACCGCCGCTGCCGTCATGTTGCTGGCTTGTTCCAAGGCCAGCGACGACCAGAGGGCAAAGAGATTGGTCGTGTGCAGAGCCTGCCACAACGCCGCCCTAAGTCCAACTGGAGCATGCTGCCATGCGCGGCGATCGCCCGCCATTCGGAAGCATTGATGGCAGGTATCCTCTGCCAAGCGCATGCAACAGGCTTGCCAGGCACTCGCTCCGGCTTGTGTGTACGTAAGCAGTCCATGAATACATGTGTGTAGGTTTCCAAAGCCGATGTTTGGCTAGTTTGGCATGCCACACACTTGGCAGCCCTACGATCGCCCACCTTCATGCCCAAACTCCCGCATACATAACCATACGAGGCAAGCAATGCTGCATGGGCCAGACGATAAGCAAATACCAGCAGGCAGGTGGCTTGACACAAATGCACTTCACAAGGACTGCCAAGAGCACGCACATACAGGCACCAGCAGACTCCCCGCCCTCCTTGGTTCTCGCATCGCCAGCTGGTCTGGTGGCGGGGCGCGGCGTGATGAAGCGGCGCCCCGGGTTGGGGGCTGTGGTGTTGACGCAACTGCCGATGCTGTTGTTGCCGTTGTTGCCGGCCAAGTGGATGTTGCTTGCTGCTATGGCGGCGGTTGTACGTACAGAACGTTCTGTGGTGAGGCGTTGTAGGCGCCTGCTGGTGGGCTGTTGAACCTGCTGAATGCGGCACGCGCTGTAGCTGGTAGCTGGCATGCCATGCTGTACCTTGACTGAACCTGTGCCGAGGGTTGGTGAGGTTGGTGGTGAACAGTGCTGGTGGTGAAAGCAACTCGAGCACATCCTGTCAGCTGACTGATTGATTCAGCGATTTTGCTGCCTTCTCCATCCTGTGAGTGCACGGAGTGGGCCACACAGGTAACAGGAGGCAACCAGCTATCTAGCTAGACGAGATCTGCCTTTGTCCCGGTGTGGCCTGCCTCGTCCGCCTGCCGTGCTCCCGCTTGGCGTTTTGCAAGCGCTCTGTGTGGGATGGCAATGTGCCCCACTCCGTGCACCCCGCACGGGACGTCGACGTCGTGTTGGCCGCCACGCCGGGTGTCAAGGCGGCTTTGGCCGGCATGTCCCTTACGCCCCTCCGGCGGGATCTCTCTGCGGCCCTGCTTGTGGACCCGGCCGCTACATACCCGCACCCGCTTGACTAGCTTGATTGACTGCCGACGGTGCCTTTCATCGATGGGCCAAACGCAGGCCCGTCCCCCGGCGGTCCTGCCGTTTGTTTCCCTCTCCCATCCATTCCGTCATGTGGCCCGATCTCGGCCCTCCGTTCTGCCCAGGCCCTGGGTCCTCGCTATGCTCCCCCCAACCGCCCCGATCCCGCTGCCTGTCATCATCACGCCCGCACCCCTGGTGGCGCATGCTGGGTCAATTGCTCGGACAGATCTTGTGTTCAGGCGGACGGGCTCGCCCCAGCCGCCCTGGGCGCTGCTGTGTGATTTCCGTAGGCTGCGAGCCTCAGCTGGCAGGTGCGGGCATCACGCACACACTCCGTGTGCGTGAGTAGTGCGGGCTCCACCCGCATCATTAACCGGCTGAGCCTAACTGAACTCGTCGCGGTGTATTTGGCAGGCCCTGCGCTCGCGTCACCCGCACATTGCCTCAGACAGCTCTGCCACAATCGCTGTGGCAAATCCTTCTCCCGTCCTTGTCCTTGTCCTTGTCCTGGCCGGGTGTTCTGAGGCATTTCTGAGCGAGGCTGCTGGGCCGGGGGTCAAAATTGCCTGTCTTGCATGTGCCTGCCTCGGCAACAGAGCCCTTTGCTGCTGTGTAACCTTTCCTGACAAATGCTTTTGCACCCGGACCGCATGGTTGCACATCAGCACCAGGGGTTGCGTATGGGTTGCATATCCGTGCTCAGTGCTTGCTTGCTGTATCGCGCCCTCCTGGTTCATTCCCCGGTGTGCACCGCTGCCACGCCTTGCATTACCATTTTGGCACTTGAGTACTTTCCGCTCGGTGTCGCTGCCCTTTGCCCTGCCTCGTCTCTTGCGCCACGCTGCCCATTATTGTGCGGTCAGCTAGCGCACCGCACCTCCCGCACCTCAGCGCTGTTGTCACCGAATGTCGTTACCATGCCTGTGTGCTGCTGCTAGAGGGCCTTTTGGCTGGTCTTCTGGGTGGTTGCGTCGTGCTCATTGACTGCAGTGCCGCCTTGCCTGCACCCCTCCATCCACCTAATCCACCCGCCCCTCGCACTGCGCTTTGCCCCCGGGCCTCCTCCTGCCTGTGTGCCCTGCTCCCTCCCTCCCGGATGTTATCTTGCGTCAGTTGCCTGCCTGAACCACCGGCCGATCCTGCCGTTGCCCCGGCCATGTTGCTGGTGGAGCTCGAGTTCTGCTGTGATTATATATGTGCCGCCTGATGCAGTTGCCGCCAGTGCGCCCGTGCTGCTGCGCGCTCAACACGTCGTCGCCTTGGCTGCTCTATTCTCCTCCAGGGCCGGGGCTTTGCGGTGCGTCACGTCCCTCCTTTCTTGGCGTTTCAGGCAATGCCTACGCGTCCAGCCTCTCGGTTATGGTCTCCCACCTGGGCCTATCACACTGACAGGCGACTAGCACCTGCGTCCCCATCTGGGGGGGGCATGGGCCATTTGGCCGACACGCTCCTGATGTAACATACCACACCATGCATGCCATACTAGCAGCTGCGCTGCCATCCATCCTCACTCCTGCGCTCCCTACCTCTACTTCCTCTCTTCTGTCGTTTTGCTGCTAATAAGCTAGCTAGGTGCTTTGTGGAGCACCAGCACGCTTCCGCCTCTGCTGATGCTGCGTGACCGGCTGACCGCCCCCTCCAGCGGCTCCTCGCTTCTGGTCTCATGGTAAGATGCTGCATTTCATGTGGCCCCTCCTCAATCCAATTCCAATAATCCTTACGCAGTGTGTGACGTACCTCAGCGGCCTGGTCACCGCCCGGCACGACCGTGCTTGTATTGTGTTCACGAATCGTAGTAACCTGCGGTCTCGTGCTGGTTGTTTGGGGTTGCAACATCGGCCGGCCAGTGATGAGCGGCGGGGCCCCACGCTGACGCTCATATCAGCACGCGTGCTCTATAAGGCCAGGGCCTTCTGGTGTGTCATGTACCTCTTTTGTTTACGGTTCCGAGCACTGTCTGCGCCTGGACCTGTCGCGCAGAGGGGCGAATGCAGAGTCAGTTCCTCGCGCCGTTCCCTCCCGTGCCGCCGTTACCGCCGTACATGGTTCCCCCTATTTCCTCTGTTTGCTTCCAAGAGGTTCATGGAGGAGCATCAGATTACTTCCGCTTCTGCTGGTGCGGCTTCTGCTAGTGCTGAAATTCGTCCAGTAAATCCATCCAGCAGCCCTTGTGTGCCTCATCTTCCTTCACCTTATGCAGTGCGCCAAACATCTTGTGTAATACTTCGCTTTACATGCTTGTTTATTGTCCAACACAATAGCCACACTGCATGTTTGCTCGAGGCAAGCAAGCTGCAGTTGGTTTAACAACTGTAGGCGCGTTCAGTCCATACCAGCATGTATGAAAGCTGCTGGTCTACTATGTTGGGGCAGTGTATATCTTCTGTTGTAGCCCTGGCCTTTTTGTTCCTGACAGGGCTCAGCGTGGCCGTCAGTGGGCCTACGCAGGAACTGTCAACCCGCACCGTCACCAGTGTGCATATGCTTCGGGAGGCCCTTTCAGACCTGGATGTTTCTCACATCTACCTTCCTCCAAGTCTGGACCTGACAGCCAATGATGAGACTTGGCCCAAGAGCTTCATTGTGACTATTCAACACCGCGCTGTGGTTATCGCCGGCACAGCAACTGATGTTGTGGATTTCCCGTTAATAGATTTCAACTACTTGCACAACCGTATACGCTTGGTGCATGGGAACCTCACCTTCCAAGCTATGTTCCTCATGAAGAGCCGCTCGCAGCCATACACGGTCTCGCCAGGTGCGCCAGATGCTGTTGCGCCTGTGGCCGTTGCGCCATCGCCCCGGCCTTTCTTCACTTACGCACCCACCAAAGGCAGCGCTGGTACTTATGGCATGAGCTGCTGGTTGCTGTTTTGCACATGTTCTTGTGCTCTTTGCGCAGCCGGAAATGAGTGAGATGAGAACGCTTGCACCCAAACCAGTGCAAAAGCATTCACAAGCTCCTGCTGCCATGCTTTATTGCTTGTAGGCATGGATATTATCTCGCCCAGCCCGACTGCCGATCCTTCTCAGGGTCCTTCAGTGCTGTCCTGGCTCGACGTGCTGGTCGTGTTGCCAGTGGGGTTTGCGAACTCCTTCTACACCGACCCAAAGACCTTGGCGCAGTACGAAGCTATCAGGCCAGGCAACTGGCCTGGCCCAACACTTGTCAAGGTTCCAAGTGTTGGGGTGTGCAGGAATGGGACACCGATGTTCGCACGACAGTGCTGGGATGTCGACCACGTACTCATCATTGTTGATGTTGTGCGTGAAGCTGTGGATACTGATGATGCAAGTACCCCTGCAGGCTACACCTTCGTTGCTCACAATGTCACCAAGCTGCAAACGTTCATCATTCCGTCCTCGTGTGCCCAAGCGAAAGGGTGAGTGGCTTGTGCGAGGTGGTTGGTCGCGCAACAAACACCACACTTCTACTGCAACCACCGTGTAATAACCTATTTTGCCACGGATGTGTGCGTACACACACAGGCCTGTTAGCTGCTTGCGTGAGTACCAGGCCCAGTACAACAACGTGCCGCTGATCCCTTCCGCACTGCAAGCAAGCAGCAAACAGTCCAACCCATTGGCTATAATCTTGGGCACAGTCTTGACAGGTATGTTGCATGGCCTTGTGCTCCGAGGTGTACGCCTTTGGCAACCAAACCGCCACCAACAATGCAGATTACTGATCGCGGCAAACGTGGGCTGGTTTGCTCAGCAGTGCCTGGCGTGTGCCCATTTCCAACTGCAACCTTGCAGCCGCCGCACTGGCGGCAGCAGGAACGTTCGGGTTCATATGGTGGCGGGGACGGCGGCAGCAGCAGATGGACGCATCATCCGCTGGCGCTGGAGGCAAAGCCACTGCCCCCATAGACAAAGTATCGCTTGAGGACTTCAGGTCTGTCAGGTGTGTTTCATTTTGGCTGGCTGCTCAGTCATCGTTTCTGCAGCATCAAGTTTATATATGCTGGGTGGACACGAAGGCAAGACTGCACTGATACGACGTGTGTGCAAAATATATGTGTTACCAGATGTATTGTTGTGGCTTGAGTGTCGTGGTCTGCTGTTGCTGCTGTATGGTAACACCAAACCAGCGAGAACTTTTGTGCGAGAACTTGAGCGAGAACTTGAGCGAGAGCCGCTCCGGTACCTTGCCAGCACGTTGCCAGTTTGAAGCGGCTCAAAGCGAAAGCACGACGCCCCCTGTGTGCACTGAATGCACGCGCTCGCAACAGGATGCAGTGCAGCGAGGGCTTTGGTAATGCTATGAGAGGCGCGTCCAGCGCAAGGGCGATCGCTGCTGCCGAACATCCCGCTGCAAATACCTACCCCTCCGCGCATAAGCTCCTGCTGGCCACGTGTGTGCCTTCACCGCACGCAGCAGCACTGCTGATCCACCCATCGCCCGGCAGTGCCAGCGCCAAATTTGTGGCTATGGTGCTCCAGGCAGGGACCCAGGACTGCACCCATGGCCGTGTCCTGGGCTGCGGCGTGGTTGCAACAGAGGCAGACGACAGCGGGGTGCAGCCGTCCATCTGCGATGATCAGCCTCAGCAACCTGGGGGTGGCGCTGGCACGTCAGACCTGGTGCAGGATGTCGGGGGCGGCCAGCTGAGCTTGCCACCGGGGGCTCAGGCATCGCCGGCAACGTTATCATCGCCGGAAACACTGCTGCATGGGCGTTGCGGCAGCGCTGCTGTGCCGATTATACGCACTGACCTGGTGTTTGGGGTGGACGTACAGGTGGGTCTGAAAAGGCCATGACGTGTTGGCACACACTGCAGGGATGTGCACGGCACTTTGGGTACATCTCTGCCTGTGAGCGTTTTAATGTTTCGATGTACTTGTGGTTTAGTAAGTCCAGGTGTGTGCACGCATGGCTAAACTGCGACCCCCTGCACACTAGCTAGCTACCGTGCATCAGTCGACAAAATGATGCCCGATGCCTGTACCTGCCAGCCCTCACGTAGCGTGCATGCACAACCACGGATGCAACACGTGCCCTATGGTTTCGGGCTTATGGCAGTTGGCATCTGTAGCCCCTCCCATAAGACCAGCATGCTCCTGGCATGTTGTCGTGTGCGCCTGCCATGCAGGTCAACGCTGGTCACGTGCTGGGCATGGGCTGGAGTGGGTGCGTGACTGAGGGCAGCTATGAGGGACTGCAGGTTGCAGTGAAGCAGCCGCACGCCAACGTCGAGTGGAACCGAGCGCTCCAGGGTGAGCGGCAGCACCAGATGGCCAGCCATCCGCTGAGTGCCTCTGCTGGTCCCCCATGTCATTGTGTGGACGGCTCCTAAACCCAAGTGCAATGCCTGTGTCTGTTCAACTCAGGAGGGAATGCCAGTGCTGTCAGGCACGAGCTACATCTTCTGAGCCAGTATCGGCACCCCAACATTGTGCGTGTGTTGGGTGCTGGCTTGGACCCCTCTCACCCCTTCATCATCACTGAGCTACTGGGAGGGTCACTGCATGACCTGTTGTACAAGCCCCCTGGCAGCAGCGGTGCCTCTGCAGCGGACGATGCAGACAACACCAGCCACGTTGTTGATCCTTTGCCGCTCGACACGGTGAGACAAGCACCGGCGTGGCATACGTCCACTGCTCAACACTTTGGTGCTGCCTGCAACCCCGTTCTGGACGTGCTGTGTGCCATGAAGCAGGAGGCAATGACAACACGGTGCGGTCAACATGCTCAGTCGAGTTGTGCTTGTAGTGGATGATCTCATTGTCCTGACCGCGTTATGACTTTGTACAGGTATTGAGCATTTCTTTGGACATAGCGAATGGGCTGGCCCATCTCCACCCACACATCGCCCACAGGGACCTCAAGTGAGTGGCTGGATCCCCATTCATGGCAGCTAAGGCAGGGCCCGAGGGTTCGGGAAGGGGATAGGGGTGGCAGCATCAGGGCGCGGAGGTGTCTAAGCGTAATATCACTGACACGTGTGCACCCGCGTGCACAAACAGTCATGCGTCAGAGCATTTGTGCGCCGCAATTAATCTTAAGCAAGCGTGCGTGCGGGCGGACGGGCGGGCGGGCGGGCGGGCGGACGGCCGGGGCGGCCGGCGCGGCCGGGGGGGTGGCGGGCGGCGGGCGGCGGTAGGGTGTGCGCGGGTGGGTGGGTGGATGGGCGGACAAAGCGGTGGCATACTGCGCTGTCTAGGCAGGATGGTGGCCTATGACATGCGGTACATTACCGCGTTTAAGTCCCACATGCGCACCCTGCGTACAACAACATGCATCCAAACCCATCTGACCCCATGCCTCCACATTCCACACCCATTGACAATTTAGCAAGCGCGCTTCTGGCGTCACCTGTCAAGTATTCGCCTGAATCCAAAATCACCCCCAACCTCATATGTACCCAATTTGCTGCGATGCTGTGTTAGTCCAGCGCTCTTGCCTCCGCCCCACACCTCCGCCCAACCATGCGCCCTCACTCCTGAAGGCTTAAGGAATCATTCTCCCAGCTTCGTTGTACTCTCCTGTGGCTTGCGTGCTCATGGCTGTGCATGCCGATTCATTTGTGTTGCCTTGCAGGCCCAGCAACGTGCTGATTGACTCCAACACGGGAACCGCCAAGCTGGCTGATTTTGGCCTGGCCAGTGTGGCCGCCAGCTCGTTTCACACGGAGCATCCGGCGGCTGGCACCGCGCCATGTGAGCGATTAAATGACACGCTATGACCTTAACACTCTGTATGTGCATGAGTGCACATGGGCGTGCGCATGCTCTCGTGCGGGATTATGACAGGTGCCACAGACCGTGAGCCTGTGAAGGGAACTTCCACACCGTTCTGCTGGCAGTGTGCTAACGCCCTGCATGCAGCAAAGTGATGATGCAGGCACAAGGATATTGCTGTCCCTATCTGTCCCTGCAACGTACACTTTGCGCGTGTACTAGCTCGCTTGTTGTCTGATCCATCACCTAACCTGCTGGGTGTCTGCCCGCACAACGGGAATCTGCCACCCGGCGGCAACTTCCAACCATTACACCAACGATGGCCTGCTGCGCCGTAGATATCGCACCTGAGGTGGGTACAGGGCTGAGAGGGGGGTCTGCTGGCACGGCGAGGCTGTTTTTTTTTATCTTTGTTTTCGGACGGGAAAGGTTACGTAGCGGTTACTTTAGGGCTCGTCATCCGGTATTTCAAGCTGCCCTTGGGAGATGCTTTAGGCCGGCTGGGTGAGCTGGCATTTGCCAAGCCCGCCTTTGCACCCCATGCACTTGAAGCATGCCGCCCTGCAAGTCTTGCTTGCCCCGTGTTACGCCCTGTACAGTGCTTCCACGCTGTCGGCGGAGCCCTAACATGGAGCGTCGACATTTTCGCATTAGGTGAGCACAGCAGACGCCTGCCTCAGTTATGGCAGTGTGGAAGGGCCTGCTTGTGGAAGGGCCTGTAGCAGGTAGTGTGCTTGGCGTCCCCATGCACTGCCAGGGTTTTGCTTACAAGCTGGCGTGGGCCGCTTGGCTTCAAGTTACGTGCAACTGTCTGCTCTTTGCCACTGACTGCCGCCCGTATGGCCTGTGGTGCCCCCTTGTGCCTATGGCAGGCGTCATCATGTCTGAGATGCTCATGAGGCGGTGAGTCATTGGGCGTTATCGTGTCTGAGATGCTTACGAGGCGGTGAAACATCGGGCATGGGCTGGTTTAGCCTGCACAAGACCTGCACTGATACACATGTGCGTGTTCACAATGTTGATCTGGATGGTGTGATGCATACATTGTTTGTCGATGGCTTACAACCCAGGTTCCTCAAATGGACCAAATGAGGTTGGGCCCTCGCGTGTTTTGGTGTTTGACCGGTGCAATCCTGACGCTCCTGCGACTGCACCCTACCCCCCACTCCACCACCACTCTCCACGTACCCATACGCATACAGGCCCCCATGGGAGGGTGTGGAACCGCTTGCAGTTGCGGTGTCGGTTGCCATACGAGGCGTGCGGCCCCCTCTACCAGCTGAGGATGATCATGCAAGCTGCCCGCCACCACTGCGCAAGATCATTGAGGTATGGGTGGTTTGGTATGGCTGTGCAAGCACATGGGAGGGCTGAGGAAGAGCCAAGGTAGCAAATCCCAGCGTCAGGGATACGGGGAGAGGGTAAGGGAGCTTGGTGAGCGTTTTGCACTTCGCTTGTGATGTTTTACAAGCGAGTTCAAAACACTCACCAAGGCTTCCTTCAGTGTTATCATTCCACACTTAAAGGGGAGCATTTGCCACGTCTAGAAAGCTCCAAGTGTAGATCCTGAAGCTATAACCCCAACAGAGGGGGCAGGGCAGGGGCTAGGTGGGAGGGGAATGGAAAGTGGGGTTCGGTGGATCAGGACGAATGTTGCGGTGAGGATGGCATTGCTTTGTGGCCAAGAGCAGCATGTGCATTGAACAGCTTGTACTGCCTGCTTTGAGTGTGGGCTTGTTGCTGGACCGACTATGGTCTGACTTGCGTTGCCGGATTGACTGCTGACCTGCTGCCTGCTCTAGGCGTGTTGGGACCGGGACCCCAAGCGGCGCCCGAGTGCTGCAGAGGTGTGCAAGCGGTTGATGATGTTGAAGCGGCAGATCAAGCAGCAAGACTCACTCTCAATGGATGCTGACCGCTGCCGCGTTGAAGTCCAGGATCAATACCACCCCATGGGTGCGCTGCTGGCAAGGATGCGCAACCATTACCAATCATTCGTTCACCATCAGCACAGAAGCCAAAACCCACCGCAGCCAAGCAACGTCTGCCAACACCCACTATAAACCTTGACACGCAGCATCAATCAATAAATCCTGCATAAATGAAGGCCTGATTCGACGATGCTGCAAGAGGGGAGCTGATATTAGCCGAAATAAAAATAATCAAGTCATTCACCCCTTTCGCAGGCCGCTTCTATGGGGGGCCGTATGCTCTGCGCATATCGATGCAAAGCTGGTGCCGCCGGCATGCATGATGAGATGGCTACCTTCTAAGCCGCCATATGAGATGCGCACACATATGTTGCATACCTCGTCATCATTTCAATCACGTATTGTTTGCGCATGTCCTTGGTGTAGCATCACTCAAGGATATGTGACGATGCAGAGTCACCGCCCCCGCATCTGGGCATTTGGTGTCGTTCACATGTTTGGTGTGGCTAACGTGTGAACGATGGATCTCTACGCTTGCATCGTGGGTTCATCATGCACAAACCTGGTGCCTTGCTCGTTCTCAACACTTGCATACCTTGCCCTTTTTTTTGTGTGGCTAAACCCTAAATCACCCTGAAATATGTTGCATGCTGCAAGGAACCTGGCATAGCATTCTTGATGCATACCGTGGCAAATGACTCATGATGAATTTACACCACCCAGTCGGTCGCTCGCTCAGTGTTGCCTAATAAGCCTGGTGCCTGAGTCACAGGCAGGCGAATATGTATCCGCGTGTTGCTTGCGTGTGCTAAATTTGCAGGGCGGTCTGTCTTGCGTTCACTCGGATTCGTTGCACATGACAACACCCTCTTGTGCAAGGTGTTTGGCAAGCTGGTGCAGGCACATGCATGCGCCATCACCAAGCATCAGCCAGCATGTCTCGGCAGACCTTCGAAGGGGTGAAGGTTCGAGGGTACGCATGGAGTCGTTGTGTCCCTGTAAGGCACACCCGTTTTCCGAGGGACAACCGTTGATGGAATCGATGCGGGGTGTGCGCTTGCTCCTCCAACCGGCACCTCACAAAGTTGATGTGTTGTGCTGTGACGGTTGCAATGTGATTTCCTGCATTGTGTGAGGCAAACTTTTGCCAAACTTAAACATGCTTTACCCTGTGACCGCCCCCCCTTCATGTGCCCCCTGCCAAGTGTCGAGTGACGGCGTGTCTCGGCCATGATGGCGTTGACGGCACTTGCTGTGCGGTGCAGTGTTAGCGATTGGTAGCTTGCAACACGCTTGCCGTGGAACAAGGAAACTGCTGAAATAAAGCGCTGCTCAGGCGCCCTTGATTGGTCATACACTTGTGATATGCTGGTCGCTGATGGTGTGGTTGCCGCTTCCCTCAACTTGCATGTCCGACTCCGAACGGGCTCATGGCAGCTTGCCCCACACCTCCAATTTCCCATGCATCTCCCATGCATTGCGTAATGCAGTCTGGAGTACGCATGCGCGTCTGCCGCGCTCTTGCTCACCGTGTTGTTTTGTGACGGTGTGCACGGCTCGCCCTGCCCGGCGGCCCCACTCATGCTGCAGCTGTTGTCACCGACGAGTGCACACTGCTTGCTTTCCCTAGGTGCGCAGCGCTGGTTTGCCGCTTGGTGCCGAATCAGTTCCCTCGCTTTCTGGTCTGCGGGTGGGTTCGCCAGCTCAGCCAGCGTGCCAGTTGTGTCTGCTTGGACGTACCAGGCGGCGCTGTGTTCATAGCTGTGTGTCTCGCCACCTGCCCTCGGTGCTGGTTGCCCCGATGTATTCGCACGCTGGCGCTTGGTGCGTGGGTGTTGCCTCTGTCCCTCTATCCGCTAGCTTCTGCTACAGCAGGTGGCCTCGTTGCTGTGCTGCAGTTCCCATGCATCCGTCTCGAGTGTGTGTGATCACCGCCTGTACCCCCTGCCAGTCGGTCAGTCTACCGTACGGGCCGAGGCTTGCATACACACGCAGCTCCAGCGCCACACCACCGCGTGCAGGGCACTGCTCTGCAATCCGCATCCTCCACGCCATGTCGCACCACTGAGTCCCTACCTGCCTCAATCAGAGCTTGATTGCAACGTTTACAATTACTGCCTGCCACAAGTAAAGTGACATGGCAATGCGCATGGTGGCCCGTGTGAAGCGCACAGTCTAGGGTGGCTGAACCGTTCAGCGCGTGGCCACTTGAGATTAATGGGGGTTTCTGTGTGCATATGAGCTGCGCACGACCCCAGGCGCAGCACTTGCTCTTTTCCTGGCAGGGGTCAGGCAGAAATGCCCAACAAAGTGGGGGTGACTTGGACACGGCCGCTGCCCCACGACGTGCAAAAACACCAGTTTTGCTACTC